>JANPWX010000186.1:412549-465175 GCA_024734555.1 Trochalopteron elliotii
GTATCTTCAACCCGACAGCCGCTTGCGGCCGCCCCCCTCTCCCACCCCAAAAGCGGGGGGGTCCCAAGGGTGCCCGCAGGCCCCCGGCGCGGTGTGCGGGAGCCCCTCGGGCTGGGAGATGGGGGCCAGGAAAAGCCCCCTGAGCCTTTCGGAAATATTGGTAGAAACCAAGGGGCGGGGCATCACTCCGGGGGTCACTTGTGCATAGGGCTGTGACCCTGCGATGTGTTCCCCCAACAGCCCGGGGCCAGCCCAGCCCCACAGGGACCATTGGCCATGGGCTACCCCCGCGGCTCCCAACACTCACAGCATCCCACCCTCCTCCCCCAGGAAAAAGGAGTCTGCAAGCCCACCTCAGCCCCAGCCCAGCAGGATGGTTACAGGCGCATCCAGAAATCAGATTTGGGATTTAGTGAAGCCCAGCCCTGCAGGGATGCCCTGGCCCAAGGGGATTAAGGGATTGTAGGGTTCAAGGACCAGAGGGAGGGGAGCGGTGGTTCCTGGAAAGGCAGCAAAGCCCTGGACCCTACAAGGGCACCGTGTGGAGCTGGACGAGCATTGGCTGAGCGGGCAGGAGGGGGCAGCTGGCAAAAAGGCAGGGAAGAGGTGACATCCTTGTTTGCCCGGCCAAAGGGGCGGCAGGGAGGGAGGGGGCTGCAGAGGCACCCCTTGCTTGCCCCGTCCCACCACGGCCCTGGCCTCGCTCTGCATTTGGGGATGGAGCAAGTTCTGTGTCCTGGGTCCTTAACTCCAAGACACATCCCCAGCAAGTTAAGAAAAGGGCCTGGGAAGCCTTTCCCCATCTGGTGCTTGGGGGAGCAGGAAGGGATGGGGCACCCCACAGACACTGCCAGACCCACAGTGACAGCCCTGCCATTACAGCCCTGCCAGCCCAGCCCCACACCCTGGTGCCCATCATTTCTGGTTGGGTGGGAAGCTCCTGCATGGATGGTGAGGCTGAGCCCAGGGAATTTGGCTTTCTCCTCAAGTTCCTTGCTCATGGCAAGGTCACAGAGACCCTTGCACTGCCTTTCTTGCCACAATGGAGCAAAACCAAAACCTGAGACAGGTTGTCCAGTGTCCAGCTAAAACCTCACATCCCCCCTGAAGCTTAAACCCAGGACCCTCCTCAGCTCCTGTGTCTGCAGCAGTGCAGGGAGGGCATCGGCAGCATCCTGACAGTTTTAAATACACAACCCTCGGAATCTTCCCTGCAACTGCAGTGTGATCTCAAAGTACCTCTTGCTTGGAAGCACTGCCCCAACACTTGGGGCAGGATGGGACCATCCCCCAGGGGGAACAACCCGGCTCTGGCTTTCCAGATCCGCTCTGCCGCCCCATGTTCTGAGAGCAGCACAGATCACCCCCTCACCCCCAACCCCGATCCCAAACAGGAAGTCACACACCTTTGTCATCTTCAAAATAAACTTTTATTCATTCGGTAACAAGAACATTGAATCTGCACATAAGTGCACAAGTTCACATTTAAAAACAGCTGAGCACATCGGTCATAAAGTCTTTAGGGGGAAAGGGGACGATCCCAGCCACCGAGGAAGATCCAGGAGGGGCAGACAGAAGCGCTCTCCTCCCTGATTTGCAAGCCCACCGCCAGCTGCTCGGCCCTGGACAATCCCTACAAACCAGTGCACGGACGTCACATCTCCATGAAGGAAAATAAAAGGCACCGGCACCTTCTCTTGTGCCAACAGAGATGTCTGCAGCGCAGGCGGGCTGTTAGCACCTCTGGCAGCACCGCCGGACAGGCACCGAGCCCCGCCCCAGCCCGGCCCCTCCTGCGCCAGGCCAGCACCTGCCTCTGCCCCACACCAAGGGCTCGGGGCCCCTCCCTTGGGGAGAAGTGGGGCGGTTTGTGTGGAGCCAGGACCGGATTAAGGCAGGATGCACCGTGCGGGGAGCAGGGCCCTGCGGTGGGTATGGCTTCCTCCCGCCAGAGAGCTGCGAGGCTCCTGGAGCCCCCGGCAGGTGCAGTGCCCCTGCGGCCACGGATTCCCAGCTCGCTCCTCCCAGGAGGTCCCCGGAGCAGCCGGAGGTGGGGCGGGATCCCTTCCACCAGGCCTTTGCTGGCAGAGGGACACGGAGCTAATCCCTGCTCCGTTTAAATATCCAAGTGACCCAGAAGCGGAGCCACCTCCTGCCACCCGCTGGGACCGCGCCCCCAGGACAGGGCCGGGAGGGGAGAGATTTGTACAGGTCACAACTTCTCAAGCAGACCGGACACACACTCACACACACACCACCCACACACACCACCGAGTGCAACAGAACGCAGTGTAGAACCAGTTTCACACACACACAGTCCGTTTGTGCAAGGCTCACACGTTACAGTACGGCCGGGACGGGGCAGCGATGGCTGGGATATTGTACAGGAGTCAATGTAAACAATAAAGCGTCCTCCAGGAGGCTTCACCAGAGACCAAAGAACAGCTGCTTTGTACAAAAATGCCCTTAAAACAACAGGTTTCTCCTGAACCCCCTCTACCCACGAGGCTTGTCAGCTGCTGAGCACCCTGGAGGTGCTGCTGCTCCCCGTGGTGCTCAGCGGGTCACAAGAAACTCTCGTGGGGTGGCTACAGGAACCAGGAGAGAGTCATCACCCTCCCACAAAAGCCACCAGCATGGAGAAAAGACAATCGTCCCCAGCAGAGACCTTTGATGCCAGGGGCTTGGTGGCTTCATTGTCCAAACACTGGAAAATGAAGTCCATACCCCTCCAGTCCGTCTCCTTCCTGCCATCCCACTCAGAGCCTCCAGACCTCCAAGGCCTTCATCACTCTGTAAGAGAAACACCTTTCCCAACTCCCTCTGCCTGCCCACAGCCTTCTCAGAGAAAAACCAGTTGTGCTGGGCCAGAGCCAAGGACAAGGGGACAACAAAACACCTCCCTGCAGGGGCCTCTGCCCCTCTGCTGCTCTCTCCAGCTGAAGCACCCGGAGAGCAGCTGAGTATTGGAAGGAAGCAGCATTTCTGGTCTGCATCGAAGACCCTTCCCAGAGGGCATTTCTCCTGAGATCAAGCCGGGCAAAGAAACCCGATCCTTTTCCTCCTCCTCCTGCCTTCTCAAGGGAAAAAATTCTACCAGGGCTTCTCCCTCCCACACAGATCCTTGTCACCAGGACACGCTGCCAGCCAAGCATGCACCCTCCAGTGCAAGGCAGGCTGGTGGCAACCAGTCCCTTCCACCCGTGGAGGGGCAGGCAGGCATGTCCTTGGGATCAGAATGGTGGGCAGTGGGGCCTGATGAAGTTTTTGGGGGAGGCAAGGACTGAACCTGTCCTTCTCCAGCTGACATGAGCCACTTGGCCTTTCCACAAGTGTCTGCCCAGCTCCGGAGCCAGCTGGAGCGGGCTAGGAGAAGCCACATGTCTTTCAGTGTCCCAAAGAAATATCTGGCCTCCTGGGCCAGGGGCTTGGGTGACTTTCTAGTGACTGAAATGGCCTGGGATGACGTGCTGTTTGACCCAGGACAGGGCTGTGCTCCAGCATGGGTAACAACTCCCTGCCAGAGTTCAGGAAAGGGAGGGATAGTGCTTGTGGCTGATGGAGCACAGACACCCACAGACCTTGCCCAGGCTGCAAAGCAGCACAGGAGGACCCCTGGGGGTTACAGGAGGGCAGCAGGGTGACATCACCCTGCCAACCAGCCGTGGGCTGAGGATATCCCACACCCCTTCCCCAGGGCAGGCACATGCTGCTTCCCAATACTCCAGAGCACTCCAGTGCTGTGCACTTCTCTCCAGCTCAAGAGGAGTTTGTCCCATCTGAGCCTGCAAGGCTCTGCAGCTTTAGGGCTGCTTTCTAGGCATGGGCTTGGCTGCTGCTCCTCCCACACTAAGTCCTCTCCATGCCGGGCTTCAGCAGCCTGAGCCATTCTGCATCTTCTCTTTGCTCCTCCCCAGAGGGCAGGTCTGGGCTCCAGCCAAGCACCAGCTCAGACAGGACCTGCCACGGGACTGTGGACAGGACCCAGAGCTCCCCTTGGCCTTTTCCTCTGCTGCTACAGCACAGGGACAACTTGCTGATGCACACAGATGGAAATGGGGAGCTATGATTTAGCCAAACTGCTCAGAAACCCCAAAATAATTTGCTGAAATTTGGAGCAGACCCTTCACACAGTTTCTCCAGGGAAGCAAGAACCTGCAGAATGGCTCAGAGCAGCCAAAGGCTTTCCATGTCCAACAGGCACTTCTGGAACCCAGCTTCAGGGAGGAAGGAGATGGGCAGACAGAGTGCCCCTCCCACAGTGGAATAACAGGGGCTCACACAGGACTGGAGGAGAAGGTACACATTTGGCATCGAGGCTCACTTTTGGAAAGGGAAGACAGCTTATAATGTCAAATCCACTCCCATGTTTGTGCAGATCACAAAGAACAGCACTGAGTTTGAGTCAGATGGGTTTGTTTTCCAGTTTACAGAACGCAGTCTTGCCCTTCTTTTTTAAAAAAACCATAGAAAAGAACAAAAAAAAAATATCATATAAATATCATATATACAATTTAGGAAAAAAAAAAATAAAAGAGAAAGAAAAAACTTCCAGAAAAGATTTTCCCTCTGGGTCTAGAATTAGGAGTGACAGCAGAGAGGACAAAGCTTTGCATTAAGGGCAGTATGTCATGTAACAAAAACAGCTCAAGTTTTGGGAGCCACCAGAAACACCCGTGAGCAAGGCAGAGGGGAGAGGGAAACTCAGGCAGCACAAGAAAAGCTTTGGGGCAGGGGGCAGGCAGTAGGAGGAGGGCAGAGGACAGATGATATGGCCATGAACTTGGAAGGCCCACAGCAGTATTCAAGTAATGGGAGGGTTAAAACCCTAATGAGGTGTTTGTTTTAAAAGAACACTGGCTTTGGGGGTAGAGGTGAACATGGCAGCTCCTGGAGGAGCTCTGCCCCACCTCAGCACAGAGCAGAGAGCTCTGTGTGCCCCCTGGCAGATGGGAGAGCTGGTCTTGGTGCTGCCCGGGATTATTAGAACCCATCTATTGGGAAGATTTACCCCTGTGTGCTCCTTATGAGGAAGCACCAGCTGAACTGAGCCCGGGGCATTTGTCCTGAAGCAGCTTTGTGAGGGATCTGCCAGCATGGTGGAGTTCCAGTTTGCAGAATAAAATAAAAGGCCAAACAAAGGGACCTTGGCACAACCTTCACATTTACAGGGGCCCTCACCCCACCAACTGCTCAGCACCATTTCAAGGCGTGGGGAAAATTCAAGTGAGGAGCTAGGATCTGGTTGTAAGCAAAACTCCACCTTGCCAAAGCAAGTCAACATCAATTTTCTCATGATAAAGGTGTTCTTTTAAAACAAACTAACAACAACAAAAAAAAGAACATTTGAGGTTATCCGAGTTAAACTTAAAAAAACCCAAACAGTCCTGCAGTCAGAGTCACACACAGAAGAACCAACCCACACCTACATGCGCCAGGAACAGTAAAATGACAATATATATCTAAAATTAACCAATAAAGTGCATGTTCCTTATATTACACCTGCCCCTTGCATGAAAGCAACACCACAGGTTCTGGGTAAGAAATCACAGCCAAGGGCCCAGGATCACATCGTGTTGTAGAGGGGATTGGTTGTCCGCTTTTTGTCACTGGTCTTTTTGAGCCTCCTCAGAGGGTGAGTTCTCCCGTGCTGCTGCCGTGGGGCGACAGCCAGAGCTTGAGATGGAGACAAGGAGTCCAGGACCTGCACCTGGAGCAGTGGAGGGCCCTCCCCAGAGCTAGTCCACGTCGGATCTGTGCTGGAACACAAACTCTGCTGGCTGGAGCTGCACTCTTTGGCGTACTGAGCCAGCGGCCTCTCCACCGGCTTGCTCTGGGCAATGCACTCGGCTGTTCTGAGCTGTTCCACAAAATGCTTGGTGGGCTCTGGGGAGGAGAGGTGATGCTTCCCACAGGAGCTCTCCGAGCCCCGCTCCAACCTCCCCCCACAAAAGCCTCGACCGAGGGCAACGCAGGTGAGAAGCACCGGGTTGGCATTGGAAGAGGCTGACTCCCTGTCGTGTAAGTCGTCCTTGGAGAGGTCCAGACGGTCCAGTTTGGCCAGGGATGCTGAACGTTTCATGTGGGAGGGTCTGGTGAGCCCTGCGTGCCGGATCCGAGCCTCTATTTCCTTCGCCTGCTGCTTGACCGGCCTGGGGCTGCCGGAGCGCTCCTCCACACTGAGGCTGCTGGAGCTGTGAGGGAGGCTGTAACACAGGAACGAGATGTCCACAAGGTCCATGTTTTCAGCACGCTGCCTGCTGAAGTCCTCGCTGCTCAGCTGCCTGGAGATGCCAGCACCGCCCCCACAGAGAGGTTTGGGACCATCCCTGAATGGGAGAGTGGCGTCTCCCTCGGTGCCACACAGCGTGACCGGCTCATCGTCTGTACTGGTGCTCTGCTCGGTGACACCTTCCAGGTGAATGACACTGGGGTAAGGAGAGCGCTCGAGGCTGCCTGAAGGTGGACAGGTCACCTGGGCAGAGGGAGAAGCAGCACCGAGGTGAGCAGGTGTCCCACTGCCTTCCTTGCTGGGGCTGCCCGCGGTGAAGGCGGCCTGCTTGCGTACCACATGCTCCGGTGGTGAGGGATCCACTGGAGCCTTCTCCAAGCACATTGAGGGGTTTAAGTTTTCATCTAAAGACAGGGTGGCCATGGCCAGCCCGCCCTGCTCACAGCTTGTGTCGGGGCGCTGCTCCGCAGGCTTGACCGTCAGGGTGTATTCGATGATTTCGATTCTCTTTGGGAGGAGGGAGGGCAGGGATGGCTCCTCCGTCCCGTCAAACGAGACCACTGTCCTGTGCTCTTGTGCTGCTCCCTCCTGCCCTGGGCTGGGCTCTGTGGGTAGGGATTCCTGGGCATGGGGGCCGAGGGGTGCAGGCAGGTGTCTGCCTACAGGCTGCTCTGCCCCGGGAGGCAGCAGCAGCTCCTCAGTGCCCAAACCCTGAGCCTCGTCACCCTCCAGAGCCAGCTCCAGGGGCGGCTCCTCGCTCTTCCCCCGTGGCAGGAGCTCAGCAGCGGGAGAGTCGTTCCTGGAGTTCTTGCGGGTGGGTAAAGTGCCGGCTGGGGCCGTGTGCTGGTGCTCCTGCTCCTGCCTCAAGCGCTCCTCGAACTCCAGCGTGGCTCTCCGGACAGAGCCGGGGCACCACTTGGGCTCAGGGTTGATGGAGCCACGAGGCTCCTGCTGCTCCCCACCAGAGCCGCTTTCCTCCAGGTCTGATTTACTAGAAGACAACTGCAGAGATGGGGCTTCTTCCTGCTCAGTTGGCAGAGGGTCTTTCTCCTTTTCCTGATGTCCAGCACAGGCTCCTTCACTCTGTTCCAACTTTTCTGATGCCCAAATCACCTCCACTGGCAGGTCATGCACCGTGTTCCTCTTTGGTGTCTGGCTGAGATTGGCTGAGCCCTCTTTCTGCTGGGCAGGTCCTGCTCCCTGGTTGATTGACTCAATCTCTGTGATAATTTCCTTCACAGAAATGGCGTTTTCTGAGTGGGATCTTGTGAGATGACCTGCACCAGGCAGCTCAGGGACCTCCTGCAACACACAAACAGGAGAATTACAAAGTGCATCAGCTGTGCTGACACAGAGCAAACAGCAGCAGGTTAGAGAAAACAAGAGGTGCACATCCCCAAAGGAACAAAGAAGCATGTGGCAGTGTGTGGAGAGAGATCACAAAAGCAGTGATCACTAATGTAGTTTTTTTACAGTCTCTGAAACTGAATTTAACATAGTCCAGGCTGGATTTTCACTTAGACTAAGATCTAAGAACCTTAATTGCAACAAATGCCAAGGATAAGGTAGCTTTTTTGGTTTTTTTAAATGAAGAAAAGTCCAACTAACAAAAAGAATCCTAATACTGCTAGAAGTACCATTATGAACTGAAAACATGACAGATTCTGGTTATGTATGGAGAAGTACAGCAAAAAGAATGACCAAGCACTGAAATGCTCTGGTTTCCCAGAGGAAAATGGCCAGGGGGGCTCCCAATCCCCACAGACACTCTCTGCCAAATCACAGGAGAGAGCACTGGCCTATTATATTTGGAAGAGCCTTATTGCCTCACATGGAGATGGAAAAGATTCAAGCAATGCAGGATGGAATTTAAATAAGAGAAGCTCCCAGAAAATGATGGCCCCGGACATCATCAATCCCTGTGAGAGTCCTGGAGGCTGAAAAGCAATTATGAGAAAAAGGTACCTAAATTTAGAGGTTACTAAATTCTGTCAAGACCATCTCTCTACCCAGGAGAAGTGAGCCATGACGTGCCCAATCCCATCACTCCAGACCTTGGACAGGTTAATTTCTTCCTCCAGCAGTGGAAGCTCTACACCTCCCTTGATTTACTACCCCAATGCTGGTGCTTCCCAGCCAGGGAAATAGGCCAGTTTTGCCCCATTCTTTGGTGGATTTCTCAAGTCAGATAAATATCTGTGCAGATTTGGGATGCTGGCTGGGCTCAGGGTCTGGCTACATTAGTGGGTCAAGTCCCACCTTTCTGCTCTCCTGATGCAGAACTCAAAAATAAGTTTCTCATGAGAACAGCACAGCAGGTCAGGTCAAGGTCGGCTCATGGCCCTGCCAATGCCAGCAAACTGATGTTTAAGGAAAAAGTGCAGAAAAGGGCAAGTATCTAAAAGTGAAGGAAGGGAGAAGCATCTAGCAATCCCTCCCCAAACACCGTGTCTAGTGAAAGTAGGGCTAGAAAATCCCATCCACAGCCACCCCACAGCAGAAAACAGCCCACAGATAGGGTCGAGCAGCAGTTCCCAAAAATCCTGAGAAAGTTATTTTAACCTTTTGTTGCTCTTCATCTGTGGAAGAGTCATCTGATGCCTGAGGAGAGTTTCCAGGGCTGTTCCTTTGAGCATCTGCACCCCCATCTGCAGCAGGTGGCACTTCCAGCATGGGCACCCTGGAGACCCCATTCCTCCCAGTTCCCTGCTCCTCTGGCCTGGAATGGGAGCAGGTGCGTGACCGGCTCTCCTGGGAGAGCTCCACGAATTTCTCCAAAGCACTGAAGAAATCAATCCTGTCTGTGCTGAGGTCTGTCACTTCGGGCTGAGGGTTCTGTTGGAGACCTGGGGAATTTTGGTTTGGGGATTGGGGGAAGTCTTTTAAGCATGAAGTGAATTCTTCCATGGGGACCAAGTGCACGTTCATATCAGGCTTAAGGGCATCTTTTTCTAGATCATCCACTGTCAGATCAGGAAACTCAGTTATTTCCAAGGGGTGCTGGAGCTGCATTAAGGCCTCAGAAGCACGGCAGTTGTCAGGGGGGACAGAGTCTACACAACACCCTGCCGTGCAGCCATTGATATTGTTCAGGTTCAGCTTGTCCTCCATCTGCTCAGCGTGGAAGTCTCTGCAAGTAAACTCTAAGTGGATCCTTCTCTCCTTCACACACACATCCTCGATCATGTTTGAGTCCTCTGGGAGCTGCTGCTCCCTGTCCAGCTCAGCTGAGTAGATGGGAGACATGGGCTGCTGGTTGTCGTTGGTCTTGGCCTCTGAGATCTGGTCAGCTGAGGTGGTGATCTCCTTTTTGTTCAGCTCCAGCCCAGCCTTGCAGATGGGCTCGTGGTGATCTGAGAGGTCGCTGTCCGAGTGCGAGCGCCACAGCTTGTTGTGCCGCTGTTTGCTGAGGGGAAGGAGAGCAAAGGAAAACAGTGAGTAATTTCTGTATACCACAGCCAGATCCACCTTGTTGTAAGAGGACACAACCTACAGCAAAAACTATGCCAAATGCTGGAGTCACTGACCACAACAGCAGCTTCACCTGAGCAGCTCAGGGCCAGACCTGCTGCTGGAGAAGTTGATCCAGTCATGAGCCACTTTTCCAGGAGTTAAACTCCATGGCACCTGTGGCACCATTCTGCTCCACACCCCACCCCCCTCCCTATTCCTCAGCAGTGTTGGATTCATCCACTCAACAAATGCAACGTTTAATTGACACAGAATTTGGTCCTTTCTCAGCCAGCACTCTTCCATTTGCTAGCAGGTCAGCAGTGACCAGAAGAGAGAGAACCCCTTGTGTTGGACACAAGCAGGTGGTGGACACTGAATAAAGTCCAATTTCCCTCCTGGCTCCTTCTCTGAATAGCTTCAGTCATCAATAACTGGCTTGGTTACAATAACTTGTAACCAAGGGATAGGGTGGGATGAGGAGAGGCGGTGTGTGCAAAAACACCAAGACATCCTTAACAGTAAACACACAGCCCAAATTACCACCCACCTTCCACAGGAAGGAAGCTCAGAACTCCTCCAGCTCCTGGAAAGCCCCTTTAGGAAAGTCTGAGCTATCAAAAGGCCAAGTAACTGCCAGTGGCATTGCATCACCTTCCTCATCTCCACCTGGCAAAATCCCCAATGCATGCACCTGGGCTTACAGACAGCACTGCAGGCAACTTCTTGCCATGAAATGCCAGAGCTAGCCCAGGGTTTGCTGAGTGGCCACGGCCAGAGGGATGTGTTTCCACCCATTGCCCCTAGGAGGAACACAGAAACCACAGAAACCTCCTTGGAGCTGCAGATCTTGCAAAACCCCTCCAGTCCCTTGCTAGCACGAGCAGGCGCTCCCAGACACATCCAGTGGCCACAGTAAGTTAATTAACAGATGGTACTGAGCTAATTACAATGTGCCAGTTCAGTTGTGGGTGCCCAACAGCTAAGGAAAATAATCCACTGCAGATTTAGCTTTCCAACCCTATAATCAGTGACAACCTTCTCGTGTGACACAGGGCAGAATCAGGTCCTTTCACAGGAGAGGAGGGTCAAGATCAGAGGCCAAAGACACTGTCCTGGGGTGCACATGCTCTGTCTCCAGTGGGTTTTGGAGCAATTTGACAATGGCAGCAGGAACAGGCTTGTCCCTGAGGCAGATTCTTGCTTGGGCTCTGTATGGAATGTCATCTGACATCTCTGCTCATACAACTGAGAGGTGCTGCTGGTGCTTTCTGAGGGCACTTCAGTGCTCAAATCCAGCTCTCTGCTGCACATTTGATTTTGAAAGTGAAAATTACCCTTCTGTGTGAGCAACTGGCACAGATTTGAGGACCAAACCAGATGTCAAGCACCACTGGCAGAGGTGTTGCTGTGCTATCTTCCAAACTGACACTTCCCCAGTCTGACAACCTGCATGAGGTGCAGGGTCAGAGAACAGGAGCCCACTTCCCTTCCCAGAGCCCACAGCCACCTCTTGACCTTCCTGGGAAACATTCCCAGTGCTTGTACCCACACCAGCTTTGGACCAGGAGCCCCACACACCTCCCACCAGCTCTCCAGGCTTGGGTATAAAACTGCTGTTGATCCACAAGCTGCACAAGGCACAGGAGATCCCAAACACTGGTTTCCTGTAACTTATCTATAACTAATAACAGAAACAGGCCTGGCTCAGCCTTGCAGTGTTTATCAACAGAAGGAGGGGACAGTTTAACTAACCCCAGGAAGTATGACAGTCCCAAAGAGCAAAACACACTTGTTGTTGTGACTAAAAGCAGGCAGGGGGTTTTCATTTTACAGCTGGAAAACATATCCCAGTTGCTATAACCCCAGCACAAAACCGTAACTGGATAGTGTGAGCACATGGCTGCCCTCACATACCTTCCCCCTGAAATTGGAGCAGTCACATGAGTGTCAATCTGTTGTTTTTTGTTTTTAGTTTTTTTACCTGTCCTGGAATACTGCAGCAATAAATAAGGCGGCCAGAGGGCAAAGCTAAATAACACAAAGAAAGAGGGAAAAAAAAGCAGTTTGGAGCTGAGAGAGGAAGTGGTAAAGAGGAACAGTTTTTGCAGCATGGAAGGGGCCATTCCTTGCTTCAGTGAAGCTTCATTTACTGCAGCCTTTTCCATCCTACACAGATGTAACACACTGCTCTTGCATTTTTTAAAGCCTCACAAGTAATCCTGTTTGTGCCATTGTACAGGGACTTGCAGAGTAGGTCAGGAGCAGGGTTGTGCTTCAGTGGAAGGGAGGCCACATGCTATAAACTGTGGCAGCAGGAAGGATATACCTCCAAAAAATAAATTACTAAAAGACGGGGAAAAATAATCCTTAACCAAAATGTTTGTACAGGGTGGCTTTGCAGGCATGTCACCAGCTACCAGACTGGCAGATTACCCAAACCAGCTGCTCAGGGCTTGAGGATGTGAAATACCAGCTGCTCCCACACCAGTGCTCCTCATAGGTGTTCACCAACCTGCTGGTGCGTTTTTCACACCTAAAAATCTTCTTTTTCTCCATCCTACACCAATGAGATCTGATTTCCCAGTCTGCTCAATGCACACACCACACTGGTCAGGTCATCTCTGGCCCAGAGTTAAGCACTGACCTTTACTAACTGGTGCCAGCAGCATGTTTGGTGTCACATGAGGCACCCAAGGCAGGTGTGGTGTCTGTCTCAAAGGGTTTCAGACCAGCAGGGCACTATTTTTTAAAATTGTCTATTCCATGTGATCTGTCCTGAGACTTGATACTCCTTGGCTGCTTTTCAGAAAGAAAGAGGGTCACTATGGCAGGCAGGGTTTGGGGAGCAGGGGGGAGGAAGGCAGGCATGGGAAGAGGTGGAGGATGAAGATCCTGTGGGTGCACCTGGTCAGGGAATAAGATGGGAGGAGCCCTGAGGTTGTTTACCTGTGCAGAGAGGGAAAGAGGAAGCACACTCAAGTGACAGGGGAGTTTACACCAAGGGTTTGGTGTAAAAATTGGAAATCCAGGCCTGGCCCAGCAGTAAACACAGTCAGGCTGCTGGAAACAGGTGGAGAGCAAAAGAGGAAGGGCAAGTCATTACAAAGAACAGACATGATGGGACAAAATCAAGCAGGGGACAGAGGTAAGAAGTGTGCCCTTATAGACAGGACATGAGTGACAGAGCTGCTGTAAACAACAGCATATAAAAATATGGCTGGACTTGACCTTAAAGTTATTTTCCAACCAAAATGGTTCTACAATAAGCAGGCACCTCCCAGTGGCACCAAAAAGCTTTGAAATTTACTATTTACTTTGGTCCAAACCTGCTAAGAGCCACCTCCTGTGGCAGGAGGCTCAGATTGGGTAACTCTGTTTGCTGCAGATCTGCTCCCAGGCAAAGCACACCAGGATCCCAAACAAAATACCATAATCTGGCAAAACAAGAGTATCACTACCTCCTTCCTGCTGATCACGTGAAGACATTGCTTAACACAGCCTAGAAACATGCAATATTTATGTCTTTTTGCTAGTCAGGTGATAGGCTTGGGATTACAACACACTTGCCCATACCCAGGCCCAGCTCCAGACCAGCCTCAGGACTCCAGGCAGGAATAAACACCACTGTTGCAATGCACAGAACATCCTGTCCCCTCCCCTCACACCAACACTTACCAAAGGGATCTAAATAAAACCAGACCAGCTGCTGAGGAGGGGCTTGTTCAACAGGGAACTGTGAGGAGACAACGCAAGCTCCCTGCCAAGTGATGTTACAAGCAACAGGGACATGATTTATCTCTCCTGGAGCCTGCACAGCTCTGAATGCTGCACTCAGATAACAATTCATGGGATGCTACTTTCCAAAAACCAAACATCCTAGAAATCAAACAGCTTCCTGACATCTCATTGCTACACCCATTTTCCCAGGCTCAGCTGAGACAACCCTGAAAACAGCACTACCTTTCCTAAAGTGCCAAGCTTGCACAACACAGCGACACAAGCTCCGACTGAAAGAATGGAATCAACCTTTGGAGTGCTGTGCCTCAGCATGGATAACCAGGATCATTCCCTGCACTCACCTGGCCAGCAGGATGCCTTGGTACTCCTCCAGCTGCCGCATGAAGCTGGGGTTGGGCTTGGTGACGGTGCGTCGTTCCTTCACGTAGTCGTAAGCCCTGTCCAGGTTCCAGCCGTATTCCTTCATGGCATAGGCGATCACCGTGGATGCTGAGCGGCTCACTCCCATCTTGCAGTGCACCAGGCACTTAGAACCATTTTTCCTCAAGTGGGAGAAAGAACAAAAGAGGATCACTGAACAGAAAACATCTGACAAGCTTAAGGAAACAGTAACTTCTTTACCAGAGCATTATCAAATGTATTTTCAACGCTGTGGCCACAGCTGGAGTCTGGGATGTGATCTGATAATCCAATTTACAAACTGGAGCAAGATACACAAAGAAACTGAAGAACAAGGTCTTATTAATATTCCTAAGAGATTTTGTTACAACAGCTCTTCTGAAGCTGTTATTGCAAAGTGGAAAAACACAGAGATAACAGGAAAGCCTCTGAAGACTAGTGTGGCACCCCTGAGCTCAGCCCAAATGGCCCACTGGCATCAAGCCATATTCCGAGTGAAAAGAGAACTTGTACCACAAACGTGGTGTCACAATTTAGAAACACATCCCAGAGAGATACTGAACAGTTCAGGGCAGCCTCTAGCACAGAGATGTTCTTCTACTGCAAACTACAAAATGAAAATGCTGTGATGCTAGGTAGGCAAGGAGGAAAAGCAGTTAGGAAAATCAGCAGGAAAACAAAATGCTTAGTATATATTTTCTAAATGTGTGTGTTGTGTTTTCTGAAAAGACTTACTTTGCCTTGGAGATGAATTTGTAGGTATCATTCCAGTAAGCCAGAAGATCTGTAGCTTCTTCATCATAAACCCGGATATTGTGGTATTCAAAGAGCCCAGGGAAGAAATTATCTATTTCTCGAGTCACATTCAAAATGTACCGTACCCTGCATGGGAACAGCAGACACAAACACAGCCAGTTCAGAGAGGATGTCCCACTGCTACACTGCAGCCTTGCCTTGCTTTGCCAAGGGCATTTGGAAGTGCACTCTTGAACAGAATTCCTGGGAAACCAGGAATTAATGCAAGGAAGCAGCAGCTAACACAGACAATAGGTTTTGCTGGGCAGTTTAGAGCCTGATAACAGAGATCCATGGACAGAAACTTCTTCTGCACAATGTCAGGTCACACTGCCCATCACCTCTGTTCTATGTGTCAGTGCCACAGGAGATCCTGCAATTAGTGTTTGCACATTTTCTCCAAGCCCCTTTATGAACCTCTCCTCCTGCTGCACAGGAAGATGGAAGACTAAGCCTCCCAGTAACACCAGAGCTAAACAAACGCATAAAATAACTACAGAGAGATGTAACAGACAATGAGCCACTGGGGAGGATTTATTTCTTATTCCTAAATTTTCTGGAAAGGAAACTGCTAGAGAAAGCTTGTGGTATTTATGTACACAGCACTCAGTATTTTTAGCCCTGAGGGTTACTGGTAAGATGCTTATGAAATGCACTCGTGCTGAGATATCAGGCAGAGCAAGGGCTCTGTAAGAGAGTGACATCCCTTTTCCCAAGCAGGTATGAGATCACTGGCAATCAAGTAGGACCTGTCAGACTCAAGGAAACCAGAGCAGCCCCTGAGCTCACCAAGAAGAGTCAATTTTGCCAGGCTGAATTTCTGAGATACAGAATTACACTATCAGTTCAGCAGCATGATTAGTTTTTCCCACTGGTTTGGCACAAATAAGCCAAACCCATGAATAATTATTTAATTGCACAATCCTGATACTTATAACCACCTGATCTAGAGAAAGGACAATCTAAACCTGAAAAGCAGAAAGGTCAGGAAACAGAGGAACCCACTGCTGCTCAGCCTGAGAGCTACAGGACTTTACTTCCTTCTGGGCCCCACTCAGAGGAACAAATGCTCTTGTCCACATTTTCCTTCCTGCCACAGCCTAGAGGTCTGAAGTGCCTCTGTAATCAGTCCAGACCCAGGGGCTGGGGCTGAGGGCACAGAGCCAACTATGCAGCATCCAGCTCAGTAATTGCAGCTTTTTACTGCTTATAGCTATGAGCTTGCTGCCTTCCTTTGTTTGCCTTGGGGACATTAGTCAAGGTCAGAAGTAAGATTCTTTTACTTTAAGGTGCCTGTTTGTGGGACAAGGAGTTTGGTGGAAGCAAGAGCTCGTTTGGATCTGCAAACCCTTAAGTAAGACTCAGGTTACACAGCAGATATGGAATGGAGTTTGTTGCATAGAAAAGTGTTAAGGCCGGGCTCTTGCTTTTAAGCTGATGGCCTGAAGCTACTCACCCTCTGTTCTGCAAATCTTCCAAATTGGAGGCATTCCATTCAGAGCCCTGCAGGGAAAACATGCAAAGGGACACATCAGGCAGAAGGAAGGCATGGCCAAGCAACTGGTGCAGGGAGGGAGGGTCACCAGTGAACCAGAGGAGGAAGCTGACCAGCCAAGGGCTGGAGAGCTGGGGATCCTTTGAGCACAGGGGTACACAAATGGTAACCAGGACTGATGTTCAGCACCTTCTCTCACCCCATTAACCAGATCCCTTCTGAAACAAGAAGCAGCTCTGCCAACAAGAACCCAGCACTGTGTGTTGGCACTTCCTGCAAACCACTGACAAATCAACCTCAGCAAGACATGACCACTCCACCCTTTCCCTGGAGGCTGCTGCCAGTTCTGCTCCACAGAGGAGAAACTGCCTGCATTTAAAAACCATCCAGGTGCTCTTTATACACGAAACACCCATCTTGAACATCAAAGGCAGCAACACCTAAGCTCACTTGGGTTACACCTCTTCTCCCCATGTTTTCAAAGCCTGTGTGAGCAGAGATGCGAAGACATTTAACTAACCCTGGCTAGGTAACCCTCTCCTCTGCAGCACACACAGGGCCTCCAAGCTACTTGCTTCCTGCTCAAACACAAACCTGATTGAGGACAAAACCACTTTAAGGTTTCCTTCAAAATTTAAGGTGCACAAGCTCTCCGCTTCTCTGCCCTAAAATGGCTCCCAAATGGAAAGATGATCCAGATGAAGGTGACTGATTTTATTTACCAAGGCCCAGACTCAGCTTAATGTTGTCTCTTGCAGTCAAGGAAGAACAATTTAATTCAGGCCTGGGAACCATCAGTTTCCACAGGCAGGGATAACAATGCTGCAGGGGTGAAAGCCTTTTCTCCTGTTCTTTGATCCACAATTACCAACATCATCAGTTCTCTTATTTCCTGCTTAGTTCTTTTAGGACTCCTTAAATGGGATCCCACAGGGTTCTTGCCTCCACCTGGAAGGAAACAGCTCCTTGCCTTTCTGAGTCTTCACAACACAACCCTGCCTTGCAGCACACATGCTCCTGCGTGAAGCTGGTGTCCAGCCCCAGCAGCACTGCTCCTCACCACAGCAGCTGCTCTGCAAACACTTTTATTCCACACATTAACCACAGCTCTTCTTGGTGCTGCCTGCAAGCCTTGTTTGAAAGGTTTTCTCCCCATTAAATGCACTCAGAGCCAAGACTCCAAGCCCTGCAGTGAATCCAGCTGCCTGTAACAGCTTTTGGCCAGCACCATAAGCCTGTATCAGGTCCCCCTCTCTCCTTATAATACACAGTCTGCAAAAAAAAATCCCTTACATCGTAGGTACTTCCTATTTTCCTGGCTCTACCCCAGCGTGATATCCTGGGAGTGCTCACATTAACAGAGACCCATCCCTTCTGAGCTGGGGACTGGGAGAGGCCCTCTCCATTTGAAAAGACCAGCTGGTCCAAGAGGAATGGCTCTGTTTAAAGTTGAGCCAACCTCACAGGCTAGACAGCCCAACCAAACCTGTGTCCATGGCTCCGGGGCTGGGAAATCCAGCGGAGCGCTGACTCACCAGAAGGAGCTGCAGTAATTAAGACAGGCCCCAGCAGCAAATAAGCAAAACAATTAACAACAAAATGTTTATGTTTCCTTAAGTGACTTATCTCCAGGATTCTTTGTTATGTTACTCTGTTCCTCCTGGATCACACAAACTCAGATTTCCGTGTTACAAGAGCGCCATTCCACCTGGATGTCACAGCTCCCCTCCCTCCCTTGCTATAGTTATGTCTTTTCCAAACATAAGAACTTGGCATGTGGGTACCCTGAACAGTTAAAGCCACAAAACTGGCCTTACATCAATTGAAACAGCCCTGAAAAACTGCTAGAATTAAGACCTTGTCCCTTCCATCCTTTAGGTACAGAGTCTACAGCTTGGTGCTATATGGCAAAGTTCAGTACAGCCAAAAAGCCAGGCTGCTCTTATTCATTACTGCCTTGTTTAAGAGTATGTGACCCCAGGATCAACCAACCTCTCCTTCAAAATTCCTTTAACTTCCTCCAGAGGCCCCTGTGTCAATCAACTCACAGCGAAAAGTGCTAGGAGTGTTTACTTTTGTATTCACTGTTAAGACTCACCAAAAAGACATGATCAAATATCTGTGTGGGGCTGTCCATCTGCCCAAGGATCACTATCATTTCATTGTCAATGAATTCTTTGAACTCCCGCAGGTTACACACCATCTGCATCTCCAGCTCCGTGCGTATCTGCATGGGTAGGAGGGACACAAGGAAGTCATGTGAAGCTTTTGTTCTGGCCTTTCTTCATGGCATGAAGCACAGAGCTCTTTAGTTTGCACAACAGCATTTCCAGTGCTGCACCCTCACCACTCACCTCTTTTGAGGTGATGTTCTCCAAATCTTTCTGCATCATGATCTCCCTTAATTTGGTCTTAATCAGCCGTTCCGTGCGTTCCCGCTCAGTTGGGCTGTCAGAAGAAAGCAACAGAGTCACTGGGAGGGAAAACAAACTGGATTCATGACACTTTTTTAAAATAGGTATAGACTGCATACTCTACAGAGTCTCACACTCTCACACTACTTCCCCCAGGCATGTCCTCAGCTGGAGGGAATTCAGGTGACAGTAAAGCCCAGTTTAGATTCACAGTCGTATATGAAAGCCACCAACTGAATGCCCCTAATCCATTGTAGTCATCCAGAGAACCTCTGGTATTTGGTAAAATTTAAATTGGGAAGGCTGCATTATACCCTCTGGAGCAGTATCTAAGCCTCTCCCTACCTTTCTTGGAAAGGTAACAGCTCCAAAACTCCTTACATGGAGAGCTGAGGGCAGCTAAGCCTCCGCATTCCTCCTGCCTCTGCTGCCAGGGGCCTTATCACCAGCTGCAAAAATAGCCTGAGTAACACCAGGGGAAGCTGCAGCAGAGCAGCAGCATGGGGCTGGCTCACCCAGCATCTTTACAAGGGATCGAGCAGTGACATCTCCCACCACCCTTCCCTTTCTCTGGAAGGCTGCCAGGTTGGGGAGGGCATGTGTGTTACAAGCGTACAACTGGTGGTTCACAAATAAAAATCATGGAAGTTCCTGGTTCTTTTAACCTCATGCATTATTTCAGGATTCCATTAAGAGACTGCTGTTTAAGTGTCCCAAGGAAATCATTCCATTTCGAGGTGCCACCAGGGAAAGGGTGGGTTAGATAAAATTTATATACGAAAAGCTACAAGAAAATATTAATCTGTCAGCCTGCCAAATCTTTTCAGCCACCCGCCTTGTACATTAAAAAACAATCAAGTGTGAAGACTTGTTCACAGCTGAACAACTGCTTAGCATCATTATTCACTCATTGGACTCCAGCAACAGGAAATATCTGGGAGCATAAATCAACCAAAGGCACCATTACCCTGGGAAAGTGGCTGGGGCCAGTGAAGTAATTACAAAATGGGCAAGTGAAAACCCTCACACTTGGCACCACATCTGGTCACAGGCTACCTTTCAGGCAGTTACTAATGACAGGGGTGGTAAATCTTGAATGTTGATACAGCCTATAAATTTTGCCTTTCTGAATTGTCTACCCATTTACCTCAGCCACTGTTTTGGACCATCTATCACCTGATACCCAAGTATTTAGCTGGAGGCATCTTGGAACCTACACACTGTCCTGTTCCACACTTCCTAAGCTCCTCAGAACAACAAAGACCTGCATTGCTCTTTGCCCCCATTCTTAGGTGTTTCAAACAGATGAGATGAGGATGTTTATGTGCTCAGAGGCTCAAAAGTCCACATATAAACACTTCACTTTACAGCAAAATGAACTGACTTAGGATAAAAAAGCCATGTTAGTCTAAACACGTGCTCAGGCATGTGTCAGTGTAAGAGCAAAGTCCAGAGAAACCTGTTCCTTCCAGGCCTGGAACAAGAGGACAAAACCAGCAGAGAGAAGGCTGAGACACCACACCTCTCTCGCCTGTAACATGGGACTTACCTTGCAGAAGCAAAGGTCTGCAAGCCTAAAGCCCAAGGTAAACAACTAAACTGAAAACAGAGGCTGGAGGAGATGCAAGAGAGCCCCAGGAGGGCTAAACTTCCAGTGCTGGTGTTTACCTAACCAGGAATCCACTTATTACACGGAACAGGAAGCCTCTCCTTATTAATACCTAATTAAGAGCAATCTCTTGTGGACACTCTCTCCTCATTTGGGGAGAGTCAAACAGTGGCTCAGCAGAGGCAGCCCAACTTACACATCAGTGAAGAGGGCGGGTGAGTCGGGCCGGTGGGACTGGACATCTTGCATGGCATTCCACTCGTTGACCGACGACTGGTCCGAGTTGATATGGCTCTCATAGTAACTGACCCACGTGAGGAACAGACTCCCTGGATAGTAATTGTTGCTCCGTGCCACTTCACAAGCCTTATGCAAACTCTGCAGAGCAGACCTAGCAAGGGAATAACACTTGGAGGTTTAGCATTTCTTCCTCAGGCTGGTATCAAGCACTAAGCAGCAGCCAAGTCCAGGATGCTGCTCGTGTCCCATCAGTTGGTACAAACCCCTGGCACTGTGCACGAGGATGTCCTGCAAGGCTGTGGATTCCCACGGGCTGCCAGAGCTTGCATGTCTTAATTGGAGCATGCCAAAACAAGCCTGGATAGCAGTGAAGGTGCCCACAATTCTGAGAGTAGAGGCACCCGTGTCTCTGGTTCCAAAATCTGCTACAAATACCCAAGCCCTAAATAAGATGCACAGTTTGTGTCCAAGACAGGGTGCTGACAGCTCCTACTGTGCCATCAGCTGTCCTGTGTGCAGGGCAGGGACAGCCAGGAATCAGACATGCACAACCAAGGGCTCAGGACTGCACTGAGATGTTTAGGTGTCTGCCCTCACTCAATGCATGAGGGATGTCAGAAGTTTCTTCAGCTGCTGCTGGGAAACAAATCCCCCTCTCCTATTTTTAGCTTATTTTAAATCTTTGACTGTGATCAGAAGGATCCAGGTCAAAATCACTGGGGTGACAGCAGCATTGCTGACAGGCGATGTATTTTTGCAATGCAAAGAAGCTTGAGCCAGAAATACTTTCGTGATCACTACATGAACCACCCTAAAAGGAAAGAAAAATGCAAGCAGCTTCTCTTTCCTCTGTCACAATGAACACATCAAAATATTTGAAACATATACTCAAAGCAATGTGACTTTGGGCTCAAAGCAGCAGCCCTTTGCAAGGAAAATTACTCTATTCCTTCCTGCCCTCAGCTGAGACAAAGCTGCTGTACACCAGCACTCACATGGCTTTTTTCCTTTGGTACCAAACTTCCTTCCCTGTCTCTGAAGGAAACTTCTGGCTGCTCAAGTAGGTCTCAAGATAACAGTAACGTAAAGCAACACCTGGTTTTTAAGAGCTCAAGCTCTTAAAACACCTGGAAAGAAACAGCCAAAACACCTGGAAAAAGGATCACTGGGACAACTTGCAGGAAGTACTTACCACATTGCCTGCACAGACACGGGCTTGAATATGTGCACCCTGTTATCTGTTGATACGCTGAACCCTCTGGTGAGAAGAAAAAAGGCACAGTAAAAATGTGTCCCAAAAGTCACTTTTTAGTTAATAACTGACAGTCTGCAGCACATTAGAACAGCAAAGGTCTAGCCCTATGCATACACTGCTGAGTTCAGCTAGCAAACAGATCAAAATAGCACACTAAAAGCTCTAAGATAACTTCTTTAAGCAGCTGCTGTTTGGGAACGAAACTAAGACAGTGGGACAGTGCTGGGCTGTGCTGTTTACCTTGGCAACAAAAATTCAGTGCCACAGCTTGGGAGCAACAGAGTCCAGCTAAAGAGATCCTGGGGCAGCTACCAAGGAAAGAAAAGTCATTCCATGCACTGCACTGGACAGCCTGAGTAACTGGCACAAACAGGAGTCTGCAAGTCAGGTGTCTATTTGGCAGAGAAACATCATTCTTGCTTTATGCTGGGCTGAGAGCTGCCTGCTGCAAGTGTGATGGAGGAACACATAATAGGATCCCTTTAAGGAGCTTTCACTACACACCCACTCGCCAGTAAAAGCTCCTTTACTCCAGCTTAAACACACACATAAGCCACTGTCTCAGTGCGTGTTTATTCACAGATAAGTCAATTACTGGTGTTCCCTGCCACAACCACTGTGATTGAGGGCCTTTGAGCCTACTGACCTGATACAGGTCAACAGAGGAGGGCTGCTGGACCTGTGGGGGCTCTGCAAGCACTGGAATCCTTCCCCATACAGCTTGTTCTAAGTTGTAGTAACACAGAACACACAGAAGGCACTCACCCATCTCCATCCAGGTGGATCAAGGTGTCACTCCAGAGTGGCAGCACCAAGCCCATCGTACAAGTGCTACTGCAGTGAGAAAAGAGAATGTCAGTCTATCTACTACAGCACCATGTTATTATTCTAATTTCATGGCAATAGTTGCATATTTTTGTATTCATTAGGTGAAAAAAAGAAAATGAGAAATGCCACTGTTGCTTCAGTAGAAACAGTGCCAGTGTTGTTCTACAGGGGCCTGGCAAGGATCACTAACCAGATTCAGATCCTTTCCAGCAAGCTTAAAGGGTTAAGACATCCAGGAGAAGAGCAAACAGGATCCAAAAACAATGAACTTTGTGCAGAAGGTCAGAGGGGGCTCACAGTCTCTGCTCAGCTCAAGGCTTTCTTTACAGATTAATCCCTCTCAGGCTCAAGAGGTTTGGTTCTAGTCCTGATTTTGCAATCCACAGCTTTATTTTCTTGTTTGTCCCTCAGCCACTGCTGGGGACTGGGAGCAGAGCAGTGCAATAGCAGGGTGACTGGCAGCAAGGCAGGCTGGCAATCACAGCCTATCACCTTTGGCTGACTCCTGACCCTTCTTCACCCTCCCACACCTCAAGAATGAGCCTAACAGCCAACCCATACAGACATCTCCTGGCAACCCCACTCCTTTCTCAGCTGCTTTGCTGTCTTTGCCCTCACAGTCCCCCCAGTTTTCTGTAAGGCTGAGCAAAAAGCCAAGTTAAAAGCAGAAACCAAGCAATGGAAAAAAGACAGGGGCGGGGGAGCCCAACACAACCTGCTCCAGGTTGTCAAATAAAAAGAGCTGAATCTCATAAAGCTGCAAAACTGCTCTATAATCAAAGCAGCATCTTGAAGAACTGAATTCAACTGCCTCCTGCTCTTATGCTTTGCACCAGGTGCTCCCAGATTTTCACCAGTTCCAGCACATCTGCCAGTCTCCAGCTTAGGAGAAGGGTGGAAGAAGGAGAGACCAAGCTTTGGAGGGTCAGACAGGGAGCCCTGAAAATGCTCATGCCTGGTGCCCAGCACCAGGAGACACTGCGGCATGCAGCTATTTCTGTTGACAACATGAGATGAGCTCATGGAAAGATGTGTTTTTAAAAGGCTTCCCAAGGTGGCCGGGGTATTTTTAGTGATACTGTTCAGCGAGCGCTTATCAGAGACCATAGCAACAAGTCTACATGGAGTTATAAATACTGAGTGTGCTCGGGGAGGGCAGATCACAGTGACCATCCAGAAGCCCAGGAACTCCAGCAGAAAGCTGAAACGACCCTGCTATGTTATTAGAGACTGAATACCAGTGAGCTCTCAGTTATCAAAGGTGGCTCTGCTGGTGCATCACAGCCAACGGCGAGTTCCAAGCTCACAGCAACCTGTGCAAGGACAAGTTATTCCTGCCCCAAGGGAAGAGCATCTCTGGGGCACAGCTGTGCACACATGTGCAGAGACAGGAGCCAGGGGCAGCATCAATCTGGTCCCCCATTTTAGCAGGTATCACCCAAGCTCAGCATTCAAACCAAGCATGGTGGTTGCTGTGACCAGCAGACAATGTTTGGAAGGCAATTTCTTAGCCAAATAGTTCCAAAATATTTTCTAGTGGTTCTACTAACTACCTGGAAGAAATTTATTCCAACTAGTGTCAAAAGCAAGACTAATTCCTGTAGCAGCTGTGCTGGAAGTAAGCATCAGTCCGAAACCTTCCAAAACTGAATATCCAGCTGATTGTTTTCCAACAGAATCTAAGATTTATTTAAAACTCTTTTTAAGAGAGTCATGTGCCTCCATGCCCTCTCCAAAGTGCCCACTGTCCCCTTCCAAATGCAAAGCTTCTGCCCCTGAAACTGCTGGGTTGCTGTCACCTGCCTTACAGCCCCTCCAGCAGCAAAAGCTGCTTCCCAGCCACATTCTGCAGCCTTGTGGAAAGGTCAGCAGGAACTGAAATGAATAAAGCAGAAGCACTAAACCCTGATGACACACTGCTGCCTGAGGACAGCACATGGTGTGCAAGATCTGCCATCACCAACCCTGACACTGCCATCAGGCCTTTGTGCCATGACCTTGGCAAGGGACTGCCTGACAGTCCCTTTCTTATTACCTGCTCTCCTGAACCCTGAGGTCCAGTTTTTCTAATTGCAGCTTTTTCTTTCTTTGCATGAAGATTGTCCCTGTCTCTGGTGTGAAGATGCAGAACTTGGGGACCTTACCATTCAGAGGCACCAAATGTCCTCACAGAAGCCTGAGGCTTGGAGGAATGAGGGAAATGCTGACCTGCACTGTTGCTTTCACATTTACCACTTTCCTCTCAAGAAATAAAAAGGTAATTCTGGATCTCAAGAAAAACGTTAGGCTAGAAAAGCTAAAGCAGCCTACCCCCAGAAAACACAGGACAGCAGACAGTGATTTCTACAGTTAACTTGATGTGGGGGTGAGCACAAGGACTTCCCCACCTGGACACTCTGAGTACCTGTCATTGGAAGAGAAATCCATTCCTAGGACGATGCTCTCCTCTGTGTCTTGTCTGCCGTTGGTGGACACCACCACCATGTATCTAGTGCGGTTCTGGTAGGTACTTTCCAGTCTTACAGCCTGAAGAAAAGAAGGGGAAGAGATCAGCAGTGCAGTCAGCAAAACACACATTATTACCTTTACAGGCCACTTTTTCATGCTGAGTGACAGGCGCAGAAGCAGTGTTGCAGTCTGGACTGGTATGGATGTCCCACACTCCTCAGCTGGGTAAGAAGCGCTTTACTCCCACAAAGTGCCTTCCTCAACAGCTGGCATGTTCCTGTTGCACTCTGCACACCTAGCTGCAGGCCCTACTCTGTCCCACCAAGGCTGATTTTGAACAGCCTACAGCCCTCTGACTGGTCCCAGCCCAGTGAGCTTTGTGGACCATCAGTGAGACAGGTGGGTGTGGAACCTTCACCTTCAGAGGGCTTTGCCCCAAGGACCAGAGCTTTCCTTTTAACTACTGTGTGCTACAACAGCTCCAACGAGTCTCTTTCCACTAGCTTCCCAGGCAGCTGGACAGACAACCAGGATCTAATTCACACATGGTTTCCTACTGGCCCTTTGAATTCTTCTGGCAACTTCCCCAGTGCAGAAGCAACTGTACTGCCTTACACCTGGCAGGAAAAGATATCCTTATGACTAAGCTGTATCCTTCACTGGTTCAGATTGCCCAGGAAAGGTGAAAGTCATCGTGCCTCGTTGTTCCTGCCACGTTTACTTGTACTCCAATGCCAAAAGAGCTCTAGGAGGACTGCTGTTCAGCCCAAAATCCCCCAAATCAAATACTACTGAGTGCATTCAGAGAGCGGTGGAACTTAAACCATGAATGTCAGACCAACGCTGAAGCTCCTGGAAGGCTGCACTGAGGTGACTGCTCCTCCAGAAGCCACAAAGAAGTGAGAACTGAAGGGACTCCAGGAAGTCTTCCAGACAGACTGCTGGTTAATGAGAAGCCTGGAGAAGGGAGCCCAGCATTGAAAGTTTTGCTTATCAACACTTGCAGCAGGCAGCCTTTGCTTGCAACACTTTTTGGACTCCGTTCCAAGCTGTTTGCAACTATTTTAGTCACAGGATCCCAACCAGAGAAACTAGGACATTCCTAGAAAGGAAGTGTCTTAATTCTGTATACTAAACCTTAACTTTGGATGGCTCAATGCAACCCCAAGACTCTGTCTGGCCTCAGTGTTTACCACATTGTTAAACTGCTGCTTGAACTTTGAGCAGGGCCTGCAGAGAGCAAACACGGGCGAGAAGGAGCCGTCCCAGCCCAGCCTTGCACTGTGCTGTGGACAGATCCCTGCCTGCTGCAATGGGATTTGGTTCCTGAATTCCTTGCAACCCAGTGGCTGGAGTCTGAAGTGGTGTTTGACATCCTCCACAAACTGAACCCATATTCCTCAAACAACAGTACACCTCCCGAGCCATGGCCTCTTGGTGTAGATGCTTCTTGGTGGCCTTCACAGGAGATCATGGCTCAGAGAACCCAGTTTAAACAGTCATCCTTCAAAAAGCTAAGAAATTAACTATTGTGTGAGCTCTCTCAGGAACAGGTTGCTTTTCCCGATATGCTCCTTTAGCTGTTCACAACTTGGTCTTGAGGTCAGAGTGGCACCTCTCAGCTTAGAGGAAGCTCCTTCTGATCTCCTCAGGGCTCTCCTATCCACCAGCTGGGCAATCTTGACCACAACACGTGGTGGAGTCTACAGCAAAGGTTAAACCAGTGCCTGGCAGCTGAACAGAGCTCGCCATGCCAGCAGAGTGCTCTGTGGCAGGGAATGCTGAGCGTGGCAGGGAAAGTTTCCCAGTGGCATTGCAGGGAGCAGCAGCTCTGGTGATGGGGCAGAATAGCAAGTGCAGGCAGGAGATGGTGTTGAGCAGTCTTCCAGACTTGCCCAGTTGGACCAAAGACCAAGAGAAACTACCCAAACGCTGATGCCAGCAGACAGCTCTGCTCTGTACAGCCAGAGACTGTGCCCCGCCCCATCTCCTTAGGGTAAGTCATGCTAAAACCAGCCTTATTTTCCTTCTTGCTTCTTGAGTCACTGGGATTCCTTTGGAAACACGGAGGATCAAAGTGGTCAGTCCTTCAAGGTGTGAATTCTCTACAAGATGGTTGTTTCTAGAACTAACCACTTGTGGGAAAACAGAAAGGTGCTCTTCAACCTAGAAGAGCAACTAATCACCAAGGTCTTGGTGGTTAAAGTAATTATCGACATTAGGAACCAAACCTCAACAAACAGCACAGACTTGCCTAAAATGGGAGCAGACAGACACAGCTGCCCCGTGTCTGGGGCATCCACACAGGAGTTTCTGTTCTGCTTCTCTTGAGGACAGTCCAGCAGCAAGAGGATTAACAAAATCTACCTTACTTTGCTAAACCAATCTGGCCAGCAGTAATGGGAAGTCTTGATGCAAGATCCTTTAAAACAGGGCAAGACAAACAGTGAGCAAAGGTCATGTAGCTACACACTGGTAGGGTGGGATTTTTCAGAGGCCAGTTAAGAGAAATAGGGCATGGCTTAGTGTGGATCTCTGGGTTCAACACCCACACCCTTAGCACAAAGTGAAGAACCATGATAGGGCAGATAATGTGTTTTTTGCTAAATTTACTGGAGAATTGACATTGTAAACCAGCCAACTTCAAAAGTTACTATTAGAGCCCCAATGTGCCTATTAAACCACAAATGAATCTCTAACCTTTCCATGAAGTGCTAGTTCACATGCTCACCTGCCAGCAGGAGCACACCAAGTGCTCTGATGCCTTTTAAATGAAGGTATTTGAAATCCCAGTCACTCTAGGGAGGATGGCCTGGCTTCAGGGACTGTGATGAGATGGAATGTTCTTTCTCAACCAGATCATCTACACAGAGTTGTCTTTCTCCTCAGTTTGGGAAGGTTATTTGTAGTCTGGTCAAAACAATTCATCCCCTGTAGTCCTTTCAGGGCCAGCCACATTCTTCTTAAGTTTTAGGCTCACCTGAACACAAGCCAACTTTATCTTCTGCTGCATTCTTGTATCATCAGAAGTATGATGTGATATTTCACCAGCCCTTATGAACAGCACATTCCGAGAAGTTCATACTGACCTTTCATGCTCCATGATAGTAGGTGTTTCATACAAGAACACATTTCTCATGGAGATAAATGTTTTGAAGACAAAAAAAGTGTGTCCAGTTTTCAAGTTCCCAGCTCTGCCAAGCTACAGGAACATGTTCAACCACTTTGCATTCTTAACTCCTTTTCCTCCTTCCCACTGATCTTACACTGGTACCATGGCTCTAATCCTGCTCTCATGGAAGGCTAAAAACCTCTGCCAACAGCTCCAACAGAAACAAGAGTTGTTCCAAATTTTAAATGTAGGTTTTTAGAGGATTAGATTTCTCTGCTGCCCCCTGAGCTGTGAAGCCGGCCCTCTGAATGACAGCAGCCAACAAAGTGAAGAGAATGCATTTCTCTCAGCACTGTTTATATTTCAAATCTCATTTGTATCTGCTGTTTTATGAGAGAGTCCATTGCAGCCCTGCACACCCTTCGTTCGTCAAGAATCAATTAAATTCAAGTAGACTATCGAACTTAACCTCATGCAAGATTTCAGCATTCCAAATGTAGCTCTGGACAAAAGCGTTTATGTCTCAGCCCACAAAGTCCTTATTCAGCTGTTAAGGCTAATTTGTCCCAAATCACACAATGTAGCCAGTGATACTGCTGAACAATGCCTTGTTCAATAGCTTCCAATGTTCTAACCCTGGCTCAAATTCTGAAAAGCACTGAGAACCCCCATTCCCATCACTTTCACTGAAATTTTAGTGACAGCAAGGTGTGCCTGGCAAAGTTTAGGGGAGTAGGTCCTTTGGCTTGCTTATGGCAAATCATTTTCAGTGGTCATTGGGGAAGCTAAAGCATTCCAAAGTAACCTTGGCTGTTTCCTAGCTATAATCATCCAATCAGTCCATCTCCAGCACAGCTCAGGAGGATTCAGCAAATGAGAGGTGCTGGAATAACATTTGTGATGCTGGCAAGTCTTTCTTTGGGCAGACGTTGCTAAGATGCATCAAGAAAACAAAGCAAACAAACTTCAGGCTACTGAGTGATGAAAGGTGCAGACACACTACAGTCATGCCTGGCCTTGTAGAGCACTTCAACATGTCCCAGGCAAATTCCTCACTGCTCACATTTGGCCTCTGGAGCTCTTCAGGACTGTGCATCAATGCTATGAACAGCAATGCCTCATTTTACATCATTATAGGAGGCAACAGCCCAGGAAAGCAGAAGGCCAAGGCTCAGTGCAGGTGCATGGCTACATGGGAATCCTACATGCTCCCACCTGCTCAGCCATGGCTTTTTGGGATGCCACAAGTCAGGAGAGCAGAGGGAGGAAGACAGCTGAACTCTCACAGAGGGGCAGGTGATCACACTGGTCAGACATAAGTCACCTACTCTTGATTCAAACAGGACACCAAGATAATCTACCCATCCTCTCTGGCAATTGTTACAATGTTTTTTGAGAGCACAGATACTCAGTACTTGGTTCAAAGACAACCTTCTACCCATACAATTTGCCTCACTTAACAACCAAAGCAGGCCTTTCACAACTAGCTGCTTTCCTACCTTTGTGATTGCAAAGACTCTCCCAAGCTGCTGACGAAACCACTCCAGCACACACACCACTGCTTCCCTGAGTTACACAGGTGTATTTGTCAAGTGGTGCTTAACCTTTGCATTGGTTCACAGGAGATAAGCAGAAAGCCAACCTACCAGTCTGATGTTGTCTTCTGGGCGGAGCAGGATGAACATGGCCTGCAGGTGCTGCTGGAGATCCCCTGCAGGCAAGAGGGCAAGGTGAATGCACAGAAATAGTTTTAAATCACATGCAAGTTCCTGGCTGTCCAGCCAGAGCAAATGTCCACTGAGAAACCTGACACGTCACCGGGAGTGTCGTCACTGTCACTCCCACCTACCCAGAGATGAGAATTTTGTCATCTCTTAGTCAGCTGCTCTTTGCTCGGTGTGCTCACCTGTTTCTGTGTTACTGTGTTCCCTGCTGCTAAATTCTGCTGTCTTTTTAAACAGAAATAAACAGTGTTTCGGTACTCTTTGTTCCTTTGACAGATGAGTCAACCTAGGTAGAAATGGACCCCACCCTGTGGTTTAACATCTTATTGTACCACGTGCTCCAAACCAGAAATTTGCCATTTCTCTTACACTAGCTTATTATTCAATGCAGAACTTCTACCCAGGCCAAAGTATACTCTCCTTAGAGTGAGATTTAGTCCTGCTTTAGAGCAGCACATGCTCACCTATGGCTGTGTACCAACCCCACCCAAAAGCAGCTAAGAATGACCATCTGAAAAATCAAACACCTATATTTTCTTTTTTCCTAGAAAACACTTCCAACAACTTCCCTGGTGAAGCTGAGGAAAAAAAAAAGGAAAATTAAATTTACTGCATGACTGATTTTAAGGCTTATTAAGAAGACACAAGTGTCCCAGGTTCCTAAAACATCAAGCATTTCAAAGACAAGTGAGATGATTTTCTGTCAGCAGTGCTGCACTGAATTCTCAGCACTACTCCTGGCATGTAGAGAGCCAACATCACTCTCTGAGTACCAGCCAGCAGCAACAACTCCTGCAAGGGGCTGGTTTTTCAATCATTACATGGAAAATTAATCTGCATTCCCAGAAACAAGAGTGCAGGGCTGCCAGGTGGGTGGCACAGATCAGCAAGAAGAGGAGCCTTTACTCTTCCACCCTCTCCCACTCCCCCACAGCAAGGAAGCTGAGTTTAGGCAACACTGCAAGGAGCAAATATTCAGCAGGATTAGCTACAAGAACCTCTTCTAGGAAGGCTGGTTAATCCCCGTGACCTCCCTTTCTGATTCACCAGTGGTGCCAGAACCCATGTTATTTCACAGACTCTCAGAAATAAGGAAAGCTTGGACATGGAGCAGCATCCAGAAATACCAAAAAAGAGAAGGAGAAGAAAGGAAAGGCTGCCCAGTGAGAGTACCTGGTTTCCAAATGATTTTTGTAGCTGATGGAAGAGCAAGGCTGAAGGGCTGTGCAGCCCCTCTCTGGATGGGACAGAGACAACCTAGCATGAAGCAGGTTACACAGGACACTGCAATCCCTGCTCTCCTCTTCCTTCCTCCTTGAAACACATCTCAGCATATGGACAATGAGTCAGTGCTCTGGGAATGCATTTAACTGGGGCTGGGAAAACTGAGGCACTCAGCAGTGCCAGGGAAATCACAAAGTATCACCGGCAACAGGCACCTGAAGCTGCTTCCTGCCCATGGACATTGTTCCCAGCATGGGAGTGGCTGGCACGAGCCTCCCTAAACAGAAATTATTTATGGAGATAGGGTATTCAGGAAGGCCAAGTCATCCATCAGATGCTTGTTCTGCCATGAGTGCCATGACAGGATTTCCCCACGTCGACACCAGTGCAAAATCCTGACAGCACTGCTCAGTTCCAGCAAGTTCCTGCTAATAACACAGTGGGAATTGCTAAGAACTGTCAGTCAACAAGCAAAGGTCCCCCTGCACCTCCTGCCCACAGCCTGGAAGAGCTCAGCAAGTATTTGACTCATGAGGCATTCACATGTCTTAGTCTGAAATAAAAGATGCTTCACCTCAGCTTTTTCCCTCTCCAAAATGTAGCAGTTCCCACTTACTGCTGCCAGTAACTCAGGGACCATCTGACGAGCCAAAGTTTCCGGAGTCTAAAAAAAAAAAAATCACCTGGACTACTGGATTATCTCAATAATTAAAGAGAGGAAGTTTCTGTAACAACCCTTTCTGCAAGGCTCAGCCAAGGAGCTCCATTATCCTTCATCCTCAGAAAGTTTACCACATTCCTCCCTGTTCCCCTGCCAGCCTTGGGGTCTCCAGAGCTGGAAAGTAAAGGATTACTTCCTTGGCCAACTTTAATCAACTTGCAGGGTTTTCAGCCCCAAACACACAAGGCATTTTGTAAACTTCCTGGATTAAGAAACACCAAAGGAAGGGCTTTAACATGCCAGAATCAGCACAAAGATATCACATCCTGTCCTGTGAAGAGCTGGGTTTGCTGGCAGTCATGGCAGGGCTGCTGCTTCCTATCACACTGTCCTGTGCCAAGCAGATGCTTTTGTTCCCTCGAGCTGGCAGGCAAGGTGCAAAGCATGGGCAAGGGTGGAATCTGAAAGTGATTCACAGTATTCCAGAGATGGCAAAAGCCCCAGGGAAGTTACATCCCTTTCTGGCCTCCTCCAGCATTGTTTGTTGTGGAAAAGCAAGCCCACCATCCCACAGAAGTTTGCCAGGTGGCACAGGACCACCCAGGGAGTGGAATATGGACAGCTGGTACCATATCTAGTCAATCTGCCAATGATTCCCATTGATGGAGGTGTGATTAGAGAAATGGGTGTGGGCATTAATTATTTCCTGTTACCCATTCACTCTTCAAGCTGGATTCTAGCGCCTCTGATGAATTAAAAAGGCAGGTCAGGAAGGTCAGTCAGCCTTCCTAGAAAATGCTCTTGGAGCCACTTGAAATACTATTGCATCTATAGGCAGCAATTCCAAACTGGAAAGTTATGTCCGCTCTCTACCCCTTCTAATTTTGTGTGCCAGAGATAAGTCATGACACACGTGGGGATGGAAGCTGAGCATGGATTATCAGTGTCCCAGAAAGGAGGCAGCTGCACACACTGTGCCAGCCACGCTCTCCACATCACTGATTTAATTCTGGTGGCACAGATGTTTTGCTCAGGAAGGTGACACACTGATCCCCCGGTGCCTTGGTCTGCTGATACTAGAAAAATTCACAGAAATCTGGTGCACACTCAGACAAGAGACTCTCTTCAGTGAAACCTCCAAGCACCATAAAAAACCACTAGAGCATTGCCATCACTTGACAGGCAGGGAAACTGAGGAAACGACAAGCACTGATGCCTCATTAAATCTCACCCTGTAAACTGAAGAGACAGGAATAAAATAAGTCTTCTAAGAACAAAAATCCCACGCCTTAGGCAAGCCAGCCTCGGCAGCACCAAACAACTCACTGTAAGCAATTACAACACACCGGATTTGCTTCCTTGGCAATCTGGCTTCCAAGAGCTCTGGGCCGATTAGACAAGCAATTATTTTCCACCAAGGTCTCCAGACCTCATGCAAATCAGCTGGAGCGAGTAGATGAGGCAAGGAGAGAGACTCAACAGCTGTTTGTGCTGCTTTGCAGAGGTTCAGCAGGAAAACCACCCTCTGGGTCTCCTCAGTGAGGCAAAGCCAAGGCAGCAGTGCCAGGGTGAGACCTGGCCTTCACCAATGGACATTGGAGAGATTAAAAACCAAGACAGGCCAAGAGAAACTTTTTAAACACTGCTGACTCTGCTTTCACATCAAAGGACATTTCGCTTCATTCTTGACCAGAAAGGCCAGCTTTAAATAAAGTTTCAGAACATTTTCTTTTGACAACTGGTAATTAATGCATCTCACCAAAGCAATTTGGGTACCACGTGTGCTATGTTTGAGGGAAGTATATAATTAAATGCCTTCTGACTTAAACTTTTTCTATAAATACGTTTGCAAACAGATTTTGAGGTGGCCAGTCATCACATACGTAACTCTGACAGATGCAGAGGTGGATGACAGCCTGATGGTGTCAAAGTACAAAGGGATCTACACCTGGAACTAAACCAAACCATGTTTTTCCCGGTCACTTTCTGGCAAAGCACATTGACTCCTGTCTCTGTTTCTATCTCTGTCCCATTTGCAGAAGTGTGAAGGTCTCAATTTATTTTTGTTTCCTGCCAGTTGCTTTATGGAAGGGAAAAAACCCCATGCTATCTGATCCCTGTAAAACACCATCAGTGATCAAGCACCATATAGCCAATGAAAAATACCCTACCCTGAAATGTTTGAGTTATGATACTCAGAGCAACTTTTCAAAGACAGAAAAAGCAAAAGCACAAATCAAACTTCCAGCAGATAAAGGAGGCGGAATTAGAACCAACTCTGTATTACTCACTCTGCTCACACCTCTGAGAAGTCACACTGACTTTGCTCAGAGGTTTCCTCACCCCAACGTGGAGGTAAGTCTGGTAAGTCTCCTCCCTTTCCTCCATCATAACCTGTTACTTTCAGATTAGGAAGGACCATTACTCACCCTGTACCCCAAATTCAGGTTTCCCGCTGCAGTGCACAAAGATTTTGGAAGGCAATCCTCCCCTCCCCTCTCTCATACTAAAATTACAGGATCATATTTTGGGGGGGGGGGGGGGCACTCATTCTCAAGACTCCACCACGTCATGACTGCTGCCCTGATGTCACTCATTTGTTTGATGATCCTGTTTGTACAGGAGAGTTTTGAAACCTTTCTTTCCTATCAGCATTGATACTGTCAGGCTTTAATACACACGTGGGCCAGACAAACGTGTGTCATCAGGTGAGAATGAGCTCAAAAAAGTTGGACTCTGAAACAAGAGGGAGCAGACAAGCCCCAGCCATCGATACCGCACTCACCTGCGTGTTTGTTGCGCCTGTGACTGATCCTGGGGGTGGATGACCCATTTCCTCGTGGCAGGAAGAGAGCTGCACCTTTCACAGTGAGGAAGCTTTCGCTGATGCTGCATGGGAAAAGACAAAAAGGGAGTGAGGAAAAGTCTGTTGTTTTCAAAAAGGAAACAAGAGAGGTTAAAAGCACTGAATACATGCCCTGTTCTTTTGCAAGCAAATGATTTAGACCAAATCATTCTGCTGGGAAAGAACATTCCCCCCCATGTAAGTACTGCAAACAGTCAAAGCATAACTGAGAACAACACAAACAGAGAAACACTGAAAAGCAGAACATATGCTGGTGCCACTCTGCCTGCAGAGGTGCAACCCGAGCAGGCAGAGGGGATTAACCTATGGCTACATTTTCGATTTGGAAGTCAAGATGACAGATCCACATTTCTAAATGGTGATGAATAGAACAAGCCCACGCATCTGGGTAATTACGGACTCTGTTAACCCTGAGCTTTGTGGTTCAGACACAGCTGATGCCCTGCAGAAACAAATGTCTCCCTTCAGCAGTTAGCCAAAAGAAAATTAGTGTACACAACAGATTAAGAAATCATAAAACTACTCTCTATGAGTTGCAGGATGATTAACTCTCAAAAGGCTTATAAATCACAAGAGCAAGAAACTGTAATGCTGTTGAAATCGGTCATAACTTTATGTCTTGATTTTGCCCTTTCTGAAGTCACATGAGGATAGAATTTTATAAAAAGGGGCAATGAAAAATTCTGAAGTACTGAGAAACAGCTGGTGTTTTAAGCACATCTTCCAGCTGTTTTCTTGCAGATGCTGTGGTTTGTGGAAAAAGCAAGACACACTCCAGATTCTGCAATGCAGCCATCCTGTTGCACAGTCGAGGGTTCCTGCTTTTCTCAGAATTGATAAGAGATTCCTAGAGGCTTTGAAGAAAGCCAGAAACAATTCTCTAGTCAGCAGGACGGTTGATGACTGTGATAAGACAGGATGGGAGAGTCCCTGGCATCGTGCATCCCATCAGCTCCACGCTTTGAAAAAGATGTTGGCTTGTCCTTCAACCGAGCAAGAGCTCAGGAACTTTTTATTCCTTTCTCCAGTTAAACAAATATCAAACCTAGTTAGTTATTCCCTTCCTCTAAGGGATGAGGACTGGGAGATTAATAGAGCAAAAAGCCCTGCCATATATTTTCATTATCTGAGGTTGACTGCCTTAGCAAAGGCTTTTCTGACTACATTTTTGTAAGTAAAAGAATTAGCAAAGCTTGCGTTGAAGTTGGATTTCCCCCTAAGCTCGAGCACATTTCTGGGCACCACTCCATTTTGCTGCCAGGGATATAAAAAAATGAAGTTTTCCAAGCTCCAGAAAAGCAGATGCACGGAGTCAAAAAGACTTTTCTCAAGGCTGCAGCACATCCCAATGTTTAGATCGTGCTGTCATACCCTCAGCACTCTGGAGTGACAAAGTTTCTCCCAGAACTTTTTTCCTAAAATTGAACCAGATGTCAAACATGCTCTGCATGTTTCAACAAAAACAGAATTCTGAAGAAGAAAATCACTCATCCTAAATTAAAATGAATGAGTTCTCTACTTATATTAAAGTTAAAACCAAAAAATAGTAAGTTCATTTGGCACACTGAACATGTTTCCTTAGATCATTCTCACATTAAAAAATTTGACTGAGCCTTTCTAGCTTTTGTTGACAAATAAATCCTCTCAAAGTTCTCAAGCTACAGTTTCTTAAAGCCTGAACTAGAGAAATGCTGAATTATCTTAAGGACACTTTAAAAAATGATAGTATTATTATTAATGGTAAAAATAAATTCTCCTCTTCCCATTATAATCTCACCACAGAAGAAAACTGTTAAAAGATGTTAGGCTGCAGAGGAGGAGAAAATTCAGCACTCACAGACAGCTTTTACACAGTTCATTTTATCAGCAAAGCCAACCACTAATATTAGCAATCCTTTAGCCTGTGCCTGAGGTTCCCCCAGAAGATGGAATTAGCAACTATTTTTAGTGGATAATGCAGCACGTAGCTAAGAGGGCCAGGAGGTTAAAAATCTTCTCAATTCCATCACTTTCCCTTATCACCAGCTCTCAGCCACCTGCCTAGAAAGGAAAGAGCAGCAGAACTAAAGAGATTCCCATCAGGTGCATCCTTCCAGAAGGCCACCTTCTCTCCTAAGGCCAGGGGAGCCTTGTTTTGGGCCATTAACCATGGGCTGTAAGTGTAACTTGGTAGGAATAGGAAAAGGGAAAGTAATTTCCTATACAAAAGGCTGGAACGGCTGAAGAATGTGGCAAAGCAGATCATTCTTGTGGAACAAGGAGGTCAGGCAGGGAGGGCAGCACCTCCCACAGGGCAGGAGATGGCCATCAGCACTGCTGGGAGAACAGCAGCTCCATGGAGACAGGAGCCTTGTGCCAAATCCAGCTGTGGGGACACTCACTGTGCAGCCAAGGCACACTATGGGCATCCTTGGCATCACCTGCCCTGAATTCTAACCCCAGATGTATCAGTATCCAGAAAAGAAACCTGGAATACACACACACAAAACAAATCTCTTGCTTTGAGATTCAGGCAGTAAAGAAAATCTTGGGAGGAAAGGCAACAAATTCATAGGAAAGTCCAAGTGGCTCTAATAATAAATTCAGCAGATGCTGATTTTGGTGCCCGTGATGCACTACAAGGAAAAAAAAAAGGCAATCACTGGCCTGACATCCTCTGTGCCACACTCAGATGGCTGCTCCATTTGGGTCCATCCTGGTTGGACAGTCCCTGCCATTATCTTCACCTAAAGCATCATATTTCAGGGCAAGATCACCTTTGGATACTGCCCCTGATACATAAAGAAAAAGGATTCCTTGGGTGGGACACTAACAGCAGGCCCCAGTCTGAGACACTTCAAAACCACAGAAGGTAGAAGAGATGTCTGTGAAAAGGGCAATTAAGGCTTAGAAGAAGTGTTACCATCCACTACTGATTTCACCCTGCTGACAGCTCAATGGCTCCCAAGCACAACGTGGGCTTTGAAATACTTCACAAAATCTGGTTTGCCAGAGCCTACAGGAGCTTCAGTGCTCTTTGAAACACTCTCCTGGAACAGATTGGTGTTAAAAGACACTCAACATGGTTAGGGGAGAAGTTGAGTCCAGGACAGCAGAAGATAAGGAGCCAACTTGGCACAGGTAACAAAGCTGAGCTGTGTTTTATCAGCACCCCAGGCTTGTCATCAGTCCTCTGTACTGCACAGCAGGTTTTTTCAGGAGAAGACTTACTCAGGACAAACCTATGAAAGAGCTCACAATCCTCAGCACTACAGCTGGGGGGGAAAACCCCTTCTGTTCCATGTTCACCTCTGCAGTGAAGCAGCAGCCTCAAGGCCACCAGTGATGTGTTATTTGTAATTCCTTGCTCACTGGGAAGAGAACCAATGCAAGCAGGAGACTCAGGCAACTCCTACAGAAGTCACTTGTACCAATTTTTCTCCCAGGCAGGAAAGATTTTGTAGAAATTGTACAAGTCACATCAGAACTATTTAAAGCCTTTTGCACAAAAAGCACAGACACTGCCCTCGGAAGGCTCTGTTTCTAACCAGCAGTAACAGCAGGAAACAGAAGTGGTTCCTGTGCTCCCTGATGTGCTGCCCAGGGCTGAGCTCCTCCTGCACAAGGAAATCACTGCACGGTTCAAACTAAATTCTCATTATGCTACAAAATGAGATCTACACAGAACTTACAGATGGCAAACAAATAATAAATGCCTTCCCAGATGTTACACTGCACAGCTCCATTCATAAACTGCAAGCACAAACACCAGATAGTTTGAGGACACAAAAGAGAAAGTGTTACTGGTTTAGAGGCTGTGCCAAAGAGATGGGATATCATAAATCACTGGATGCAATGTCACGACCCCCTGGACAAAGCCTTCCAGCTCCCAGCTAGGAGACAGGTGAATCTGCACCACCCTCCAATTTCAATGAGAAATTCAGTCCTCAGTGTAAAATACTCAAAAAGAAACCTTGCAGTTTTCTTTTGGAACTGCTTCACAATGAAAGGAGAGAAAACCTTTTTAGGAATAAGGCAAGGAGGCACCTGAACAGCTGCTGGCAATGTTTTATCCTAATAAACACTTAATTAAGTTATTGCGAGCCTGAGGATGACTTTCCAAGTCGGCTCTCCTTACTCATGGGAGCAGCTCCCTCACAGCAGGCTCTGTCCTGTCCAGCCCAGCCCTTGGTGGGGCACTTGCCAAGTAGCACAACCAGGGAGTTGGCCCCATTCCCTGACAGGCTCGGCAGGAGAAGTCCCTCCATCCACATCCTCCCACACAAGGTACAGAACAGGGCAGTGTGGCAAAGGCTCATGGGCACTGCATGTGGTCACAGCCTCCCACCCTGTTCACCCTTATCCTCAAATGAAACGGGAGATTGAAAAGTGGTGGTAGGGGAAATGATGATTTCAAGGTACTTCACATTTGAATGGAAGTCCACTACCTGTATGATCCACACAAATACAATTTCTCTTAGCAGGTATCTATTAACCAGAGCCCTGCAGTAAAGAGCTCTGAAGCAGCTACAGTGGGATTTCAATGCCAAGCCCGGCTCCAGCTGTACCTCCCCATGACCAGAGAGTTGTGCAGCCCCTTAAGAGCCCCCTGGATCTTACTCTAACATGAGAAGCCAATGTTGCCTTGCACACCTCAGCTGCCAGCTCAGCTCTATCACCCTCCCTTAATCCAGCGGCTGCAAAACTCAAACCAAACAAAAAGACCAAAATTCCAAGGCTGGCAGGAGTGGCACAGCAGGCGTCAACTCTCAGCTCATTCCTGAGGCGTGGAAGGAGGGAGAGAGGGCAGCCGGGGACATGTGAACGAGCTCTGGAGCAGCCAGGACTGCAAGAGCAGCAATTCCCCCGGAGCCCGCTGGGCCTGGCATGGGAGAAGTAACAGGAGGGCAGGCACAGCAGCCTGCTGGTTTTTTCAGCACCTCAAGCCATTTCCCTCCCTCCTCCTGCTCCCCTTCCCAAATTGGCTGTTTCCCTTTCTCCACAGGCAGGCCCAGGGCCCGGCATCACACCTGCTCCGGGGGCAGTTCCCACTGCCAGCCTTCCACCCCCTTCACCTGGCCACAAGAAAAGTCCTGGTTAATAAAGCATCAGTCCCACAGCCAGGGGTGCACAGCTGGATTATGTGCAGCTTGGCAGCTCAGGGCACTTCTCCCTCAAACACCAGATAAAAGCATTGCATTCCTCCAGCATCCCTGCCCAGGGAAGTGTCTCTTTCACCTTCACTAGTTTGTTTTCCAATAAACAACATCCCTACACCCCTTGTTTACTTTTTAAAGCACCTGGTATAATAACTGCCTACAGTATTAATGAATTAAATAGAGGGAAGCAATGTTTGCCTTCCAGTTTAAACCTTTGCTCCTAGGCATGAAAGGCGCTTGATTCTCTTCACACAGAGGGCACATCTCAGGGTTGCATAAAGCACAATGCCAAGTACTAATAAAGAAAACCCACCAGAACCCTACAGGTTTTGAAAAAGCAAGGATAACTCAGGATTGCCCTGCACTGACACTTGTATTAACAGGGTCAGCTGGCAGCAAACACAGACAAGTGCAGGCTTCTCTGATACCCAAAACAGAAACAAACTCAGTGCCGAGCAAAACAAAGGACACAACTTACCGAAAAGAGGTCAGTGACACTGCCAGCAGAGGTGACACCACCGAGGGCAGGGAGAGAAAAGGGAAGTGGTTTTCCACCAAAGGCCATCTCTCACCACTCAGCACTTTTGCAACTTAAGAAACAGCCCAAGGAGAAAAACAAACTGAGCGTGGGAACCCACTGGGGCTTACAGGTTTGACGCAAACCACATTTTTAGCAACATCTGCATTTGTGCCTTTTCCTTTTTTTTAAAAACGGAACCGTCTGCAGGCACTTCCTCTGCTCCAAGGTGGGGCTCCCTGGAGAGAGAGCTCAGCTTCCATGACACAGACAGGCATCATCATAGACAGATCTGCAATGCCAACTGTTACTCATCCACATGAACTCAGCTACTGATCCCTTCTCACCAGCACCAGGTCACCTCTTCCCTTGCTTTGGGCTTCAATATGGACAACTTCTGAAGCCAAACTAAGACAACAGGCAAAACTCACAGTTTGCCAGAAGACAGTCAAAGGTGAGGATGGATGGGTGTGAATCTGAATTCCAAAGGACTAATTCCCTTGCTCCAAGCAAGGAGAGAGTTTCTGCTGAATTCAGAGAGTCTACAACTCGCCAAAGGGAACCCTGATGACCACGGCTGTGTGTGCAAGTGAAGAACAACCCCTTTTCAGGTGCACAAAACAACCCCACTCAGACACAGTTTCAGAGACAGGATCAAACCAGCCTCAGGTCATCCCACCAGGCTGTGGGGAGCTTTGATACTCACTCAATGCCTGAGTGAGTTACCAGTCTGCAACTCACACCCACTGCTGGGAGCAACCATGATATGCCATTAGAGCTCCTCTGCCACCAGATCACTTTAACTGAGCTCCAGAAATAACTCTGCAAACTTCAGTCAGAGCTTGGGCAGCCTGGGTATGCTGGAGAGAGCAGTGGCATCCTTTGGAGACTGCACGGAAGACAACAGCTCCGGGCTGAGAAACTCATCCCTCCCTGCCTTGTTGCTGGCTAAGGGAGCAACAACAGCTGCTGTTTGCAGCCCAAGTTTTCAGCCCACGCAGCTGTGACAGGGCTGCACTGTGCCGACACAACCCCAACCACCTGCAGCATTCCTCTGCCTCCCATTGCCCCGAGCCTTGCTCTGCAGGGCTGAGTTTCACACTTGCATCCACTCTACTCCCTCACAGGCAGGGCTGGGATTTATTCTTTACAGGCAAAGGAAAGCAGACTGGGGTTTGTTTTAAGCAACACTTTATGGCGCCTGATGGAAGTGAAAGCCCGTGTGGGTTTCGGGTTCCCTTCACATACTCTTGGCCTACGGATGAACCAGCTCAACAAACTCCTAAAGCTCAGGCAGTGCAGGCAGAGCATGCCTTGCACAGACATCATCTGCCTCCTCAGCACCCAGCCCTGTGCCCAGCCTGCTGCTGGCAGCTCTGGATTGGGTTTCACTGGGCTGCTGCTGAGCGCGTGCTCCTACAGTAACCCTCACCGTGCCCTCCCTGTGTCACCCCCCTGCCCAGTCTGTCCCCATCGCTTCTGCCAGCCCTTGGCAGCCTGGGAAGGGAGGGAATGTCCTGGTGCTGAGGCTGGGGAGAGGGAGATGTGCTGAGCTGAGCTGTGGCTGTTGTCACTGCCGAGAAGCAGTGCGGACTGGGGGGACACCCCACTGATGACATCAGGTCATGATTTATTTCAAGGAACACAAACCTGGGTGCAGGTTGTAGGATCACCATGGCAATGAAGAAGGGAATTAAGCAGGGACGATTTAAGTTCTCACAGACTGAAAAAGACCCATTTTCCACACAGTATAAACAGCAAAAAGCTTTACTGCCCATCTCCCCGGGTATGCAACATTGAGGGAGTCCCAGCAAGCATGTGTTGGTGGCCCATGTTCAGCCCCCAAGGTGGCTTCAGAGAATCTGCCCAGAGAGAAAGAAAAAAGATTCCAAAAACCAACAGCAAAACAAGTTGTGCAAACAAAGCCCTGATGTCTCTGGAATTTGAGACTGAAGATATGCACAAAATCATTCTTCCTGCAGTCCAAGCACGGCAGTTCACAGACCAGGAAGGGGGTGGCTAACACAATTAAGATGCTGATTAAGAAATCCAGGCACTTAGTGTTTACAGAAGAAATTCGATTCTCTGCACTTTTTAAAGCAAGAGACCCAGACCGGAAGTGAGACCATGAAAGGAATTTGTTTTACATGATAGTCCCCAAAGGCTTCCAGGTCTCCAAGTCAAGACATTCCCAGATGAAAGCTCTACATGACATTCTTCTTGTGCCATATACTGTTTAAACATCCTTGGGCATTTTTAATGCATACCACCGGGTTCACAGAGCAGGACAGCAATACCCAGGAGAACACTCCACAGTGTTTTACCACCACATGCAGTGCTCCTATCAGCTCAGCCTGCCCAAAGCGAGCCAGCTGCTGCAGTACCAACAAAATGCTTTCACAAATATGTTCTTAGAAACACTTTGATCAAAATGAGAAAACTTCCTAAGGAGGATCTATTGCATCAAGGAACAGAGAAAAATACCCACCAGTTTTTTGAATAGTTAATCCTCAGGAAGAACACCTCTCTGATTGACACATACTTATCTTTTTTCTCTCCTAATTAACACAGTCCATGTTGATTATTCTTAAACCACACAATAATCTCCTCTGCCACCAGAGTTTGAAAGCATTGCCTTCATACACAGCACGTTTCTTTTTACAACTTAAATGACAGCTGACAGACCCTCCAGCAGTTGATTAACAACCTAGTCTCTCTCCCCACTACGATTAAATGCAGGATATTTTATAACAAATTTTTATGCCAATCTCCCTGTATGTCACTGTCACAGACCTGACCATGTTTGGCCTGACAGGCAGCATCCCACAAGAAAGACCCGTCTGCTTTAAATACAACTGTAACACAAGTCACAGGAGACACACCGAGGTCAACATACTGTCCCTCCCCACCACAGCCAAGTCCAGGGTCCCCTATATTTAGCCAAAGAATGTCCAGCACTTTACAGATGGAAGGAGATCACTGACTTGCCTGAACCATGGCCAGAGCTGGCCATCTCCCCGAGATGGGTGTGACCAGGAGCTGACAAGTCCCCGGCACCCACTCAAGGCAGAGCACCCTGTGCCCCCCATTCCCCCCCAGCAGCCACAGCTGCCCCAGGCACAGGGTGTGACTGGCTGAGGAGGATGCTGCTCTGTCTTTTTCTGGTCCCAGTGGATGTGGCCAGCACCAAGCATGGCTGTGGTCAGCCACGGAGCAGAGCTCCTGCTGCCTTGAGAAGCAGAACTGTGCCAGGACTTGGCTCTGCAATCACCCCAACGAGGGCATGGGATGGAGGAATTACGCTGGGGAAGCTGCCTGGCTCTGATCACAGCCTTGTTGGCTGCCCTCAGTAAATACATTAACAGACCCCTGTAAATAGAGCACCAAAACAAGGACCACTCTGTCTCTACACAAAGAAATCAATGCTGAATAATAAGCCTTTTCCTCTTGCTAAGAAGAAGCAGATGCTTGTTTACCAAAAGCATTGAAAATCATCAAGAGGCTGTTGGATTTGACTCATAAAAATATAGAAGGAAGTTATTTGTTCAGTATTTTAACTTCTGCAGCACTCAGCATTTTCAATTTTCTCTCATTCTTACTGCATCCTCCCCATGCAAGGGTATTTGATCCCTAAATGACAGTTTCCAGCAGGAACAGTAAGATCGGTTTAGGAACGACTGTCCCTTTATATTAGCAAAAAGGACAGTCAGCAGTAGCCAGTGATGTGAAATGGTTTGTGGGCTGTTTCATAGGGAACTGCCACGTGCCAGGTTTCTTTCAATAGGTTTTGATTTGAAACTGGAAGTCACAGGGAGCTTTACCTGTAGTGATGATACAGACCATAATCAGGCCATTGATCTGCTTCCCCTTGCAAATACACCAGGGACTTTAAGGAACAGGGAAGCTACAATTAAGGGAATACAAACTTAAATGTGGCTGCAACTAACAAACTTGAAATTTTCATCAGCTAGAAGTAAGGAATCACCAAAGACAAAGGATCAGAAACATTTTATAGTTGGAATAGTTTAATAGATTCTGTGCCTTCAATCCAGAGCAACACTTAGAAGGACTGTTCTTTGCACAAAGCAAGGCCAATGCAAACTTCAGATTCGATTTAAAGCTGCAAACCAAAGAAGAAACACAGGTCCACTTAGGGTTCAGCGACCCAGCACTGAGGGAATGAGGTAACAGCCTGCAGTGAGACAAGGCTGCTTGTTCCCAGGAGCTCAGAGCACACACCCTCAGCCCAGCACACCTACCCTGACAGCAGCCACAAAAACCACTCCAACATCCTGCTGGTGTAAGTGACAATCAGCCTCCGGAGCCATCAGGAAAAGCTCTCCAAAATCAGACCATGAGATATAATTATGATCCATTTCAAAATGCAAGCTCAGCATCACTTTCCAATCCAACTCTTCCCCCCACGGATGTTACAAGTTCTTCCTGGAGACATCATCTCTTGTGACTCTGCTTTTTCTTTTGGTGCTCTGAATAGGGATCAGCTTACCAGGAGTCCTTTATTCCCGAAATAATTTCCATTAATCACTCACCATACACCACTTTAAACAGAAGCTGACAGACTGTGGGATGTCTAACACCAGCACAGCATCTCCCAGCTTAAACAAAAGCTGAAATGAAGGGCACCCTAAGAGGCAAAAGGAGCTGGGAGATTTCTAAATAAGAGACAAGAAAACTTCTTCAAAATATTCGTAAGAATTGAAATGTTTTTATACAGCAACTTTAAATACAAGCAGGGAACAGTACTGTGAACCATCCGCTCTTCATAGTATCTGCTCACAAAAAAAGTAAATTAAAGGAAAAACAGTAAAGCGCTTCATTCTGAAGCCTCACCCTGCAGTTTTGCATTTGTGATTTTTCAGCACAGCTGCAAATTAACCAACTCTTTTAGCACCTTCATGTGACTTTCAGGGGGATGTCAATGCTTTACTTCAAAATGCATATAAAGGAGTTTTTAACTCAACATAAAAACCCTGCAAAGTTTTGCTGACTAAGACTCAGACTGGAAACATATTAAATAAAGTTTTATTTTACAGGAGTTTGAACTCAGAAGAATAGAGATTCCAGATGTGTTTATCCCTGCAAAAATCAGGTGCTAAATTTCAGCAGAATTAGCACTTCAAGCAGTTTGGCAGCCAGTTTTCTGTGGTTAACTCAGGTCTTCGTATTTCCTAAAAGCACAGAACCCCTTTAAAAACCACACATTAAAGTAGAAAGACCATCAGAATACTAAACACTGCTATGTACCACAGACCCAGCAAAGTCTCTAACAAGAACACAGTGTACTTTAGGGAAAAGGCTCTTAAACAGCTTTTTAAAAGGCTCCAGAATAGACATTTGCTTAATTTCAAGCTAGAGAGCCTCTCAGAACATTTCATGATGTACTTGAAGGAACTAAGGACAAAAGAGTCAGGAAGATTACAGCAGTGTCAAGGTTTTGCTGGGGACTGTGCTGGGAATTTGGGTGATGTCCTGGCCCATCTCCTTACCCTGCTTTCCAAAACACACCAGTCCTGGGGTGGATATCTGTGTCACCCCCACTTGCTGTCAAGGCACGTGGATATTCCTCTTCTGCTTTCTTGCAATTTTCTCATCATGGCAAACCAACAGGAGGGCCAGAAATGGTGCTGACAAGCTGTTTGTTTTTATTTAGACTAACTGGCTTTCAGTCTTTGCGCCACAGAGGAATGTGGCTGTTCCACTCTGCATTTGTTTTTCGATTTCTCCATCTCTTTTACAAAGCAAATAAAGGGAAAAAAACCAACAAACCAATCCTAACAATAACAACAACAAAGGCAGTGACAAGCTCTTCACACACCACCATGCAATAAGCCCTTTAAAAACCCAAACAAACTAAACAAACAAAAAAATCCCAGTAAAACTCCTCCCACAATTTGGGTTCATTTTAATTCAGCATCGAGCTGCAGAGAACAAGCAGGAAACCAACAGGAGGACAAAGATAAGACTAATGATAGCTTTTTACATCTTTGTGCAAATGGGATTCCCCCTTACATTATAACCTGACCAAGGTAAATTTATCATTTGCTAATCAAAATGATCCTTCTTCAGTCCCACCTGCCACTTGGAGTGTCACAAAACATCAGCAACACACCCAGAACAGAACTGCCTGTGCCTGTCAGCTACAGGTGCCTGAGCCAAGACACAGGTCTTGGCACACTCCAAAGCATCCAGCTGGGATACTGTATGAGAAGAGGCTGCAGGGCAACAAGAGGCTCAGAGAAACAAATTTATTCTCTTCACACTGGCAAACAAATGACAGGGAGTGAGGAAATTCAGCACATTATACGTGGTAACACCACAGTACAGACAATTCCAAGCTCAGTTTAACAGGGGTCTCCCTCCACCCTGGGCACCTCCAGACAGCTCTGGACCTTGGGATGAACTTACTCTGATCCACCTTGGTGCTTCCACTAAAGCCACAGTGCAACAGTCAGATGTCACAGGTCTGTGCTCTTCCAGGGAAAAGCTGGAAGTTTAACAGTGCAACACAGAGCCCAACCTGCAGCATTCCCGAGGAGATCCCGGGCAGCCCCGGCTGGAGGGACAGCATGGAGCCCATTAAGGCATTGTGAGGAGTGTGTGAACAAATGAAGAGGTTCGCTAATAAGTGACAAAGATCATTTGTTTCAAAGAAAGGACTAAATCGTTTCTGGTTCAGCAGTCTGGATTTAGCCTACTTGTAACAAAGGTGTTTTGAGGAAAAGCATTCTGCTTAAATGGCTTATTGCAAGTAAACCAGAGAGCCCAAAGAGCTGAACACTATGTTGATGAGGGGCAAATAAGTAATGAATAAACAGGAATATGCACTGAACAAGGGGCCTGTGGCCTCAATATACCTAGAAGTGCCCAAATTTATCCAGTTGCCAACGCCAAGAAATGCCAGTCCTACATTGGGATCTTCCAAGCTGGATTCCTATGTCACTCCCAGCCTTCAGCAACTCTAGGATTTGTCTTTTAAGTTTACCTTTACAGGCATTTCTTCTCCCCATCCTCCCTCATCCACAGGCTGATGTCCTTGAACCAGAAAGCTGCTGTCACAAAACACTTGGTTAATCCCACACAACCCAGCAATAGGTGGCTGCAGAACAGCTCTTACCAGTCTGCAGTTCCTTCCCAAGCTGCTGGATTCAAGCTCTGGCCAAGCTGCACATGGAAAGCAAAGGGGTGGCTTTGGAATACTTCAGCAAAAGCACAAGTGTTTACTATTAAGGATAGAGTGAGTTTTGCTCCACGTGTTTGTGAAAATTTGAGTCTTCAACCAGCTGCTATGAAACACCACGGCTGGAAACTCAAGTTGCAGATTTGCTCTGTACACATTACATCCATTACACTGGAGAAAAAATATTTGCTGAACTAGTTTTAAGCCCATACGGGCTGATAATTTAAATGCTGTTTGTCAGACCAATGCAGGGGAGACAGCAGCTCTTCAGAGCCTACTGCAGAATGGGATGCAGAATTTTAAACTTTCTCTGATCCTGCAAACACTAGTCACAAGCAACTGTCAAGAAAGTTAGCTTGAAGTTGTTTTTAAAACAATGAAGCAATATTTTAACCAGGGGCTCTGAGATAAAGGTGCAAGGACATAGAGTCCTGCAAAAAAATCCCAGCCAGCTATTAACTGGCCACAAAAGGCTTTTTTTCTGCTGATAACCTCACCAGGGTCCTTCTGCTTTGTGGTCTTTAGAAAAATCCCAAGCATTTCCAGAGACAGGAACATCTGCAGATGTTTCAAGACAACACAATCTCAGAGTCAACTCTACCATTTAAATCCTTTTGAAACATTAATTTGGCAGCCCAGCAGCATGGGCTTCCTAACTAAAACATATTGCTCAAAAAGGGTGGTGGTGTGGGGGGTTTGTCCTTGAAACACTGGTTTGTGGCTCAGGTTTTGATTTGATGTCTGATAACCATCTCTGTCTCTCTTCCAGCCCTTACCAGGAAGGATCGGTGAGACAAAACCCCACAGCTTCCAGGGAAGTAAAATGAAAAGCCAAACAGGAAAAGTAGTTATGAACAATACAGCCCTGGCTTAGTTAATGATCAACTCTCCATAGACCATACCACTTTTACCCAAATACCACAACCTATTTGAATAGTTTTTAGTAATCAGTGGGTTGTAAGAGGCCTCTTAAGCATCGCATTTGTTTCACCACAAGCAGCAAAGGAATAAAAAAGATGAGAAATCCCCGACAACTCTGCTCTGTCAACAGGAAGCCCATCCACTGTGCAGGGTGAGCTCAGCTGCATGGAGGGGTGGGCAGGAAGGGTAAGGGGTCAGGTTCCCCTGCCTGCACATTCCCATCACATCCCTGATGGAGTACGAGGCTGTCTTCTGCAGCCATACAAACCCAGAGCACACAACGCACACTTGAATGGAGAAAACAACTGCTGCAGCCTGCCCTGATCCTACCAGGCTCTACAAGACATGAAGGGCTGGTCAGCTGCTTTCTGTATTTCAAGCACTTCCAACCAGAGCAACTCTCAGCTCACAAGGCAACTTTAGTTAGAGTTGACAGTGGTAACTGGAATGACTCTGCTGATCTAACAAGCTTTTTACAGGAGTTTACAAGCATCTCCTCCTCAGCTCTTAAATATCATTGACTCTCAGCACAATGGCAAAATACTCACAAAGCTACAGTGCTTTACAATGGCACAGAAGCAATTAAAGATTTCCAATAACATCCTGCTCAGAGGATTGCGGTCTAATTGCTGAAGGGTCAAGGGTTTTGGCAGCAATAACATTGTAAGGAGATAAAAAGGTTGTGAGGCTTCCCATACAAGAAATAAATAAATAAGCTGCTCTCCAAAGAATGGCAACAGCAGCCACACACCTATCCAAGTTCCTGACTTGGCACCTGGCACAATTCAAGATAAGGTGGTCATGAAATCTCCCACCATAAAGGCCATGGCTGCATGAGAGAGGAAAAGGGGTGGGGGAGGACAAAGGGCCAAGCAGGCTGGGCACAAAGACAGCTTACAGCACGGAGGTGGCAACACAATGAGCCTGAATTACCCAGTGCTGTCATTTACTGTACAGTTTGTAACTACCTGCACAGCCTCAGAACTTCCACTTCCTGAAGTGTTGCTTCTTCACACTTTGCACACAAGGGTTGTCACTTAGAAGAAAACTGATTACAGGAGAGAGCAACAGGATGCTAAGCCAGGTCTGAAAGGACATTTTGTGTCTACCTATCACTGAAAATTCAGTTTAACCTCTTGGGTTTATTTTTTCCCCTCTAAGAGCTCTACCATAAACTCACAATGCTGCGAAGAAAGCGTCTACTCCTGCTCCTTCTTTATTCCCCCTCAAAGTGTAAAATACATACAAAAACTATGAGTTAATATCTTATAATAGAAGATAGACTGGTATGAGGCGAGCACGAGAACCATGGAAAGCAGTGAGCATATTTGTGCTTTTAGACCCATCTGGCTCCTGAGTGTTGGAGGATGAAGGAGTAAACAGGGCAGGGGTGCTTCAACATGTGCTCAGGGTGGGCTCCCACTGCTGCCTGGCAGAAAGGAAGCCAAGCCAGTCAAAGGTATTTAAACTCAACAAAAAACCAAAAAAAAAAAATGCCAGAGGGATGTGGGCACCAAATGGAGGTGGTCCATCCTCAGGTTCTGAACAAAGGCTGAGCATCCTCTGCACCTTCCAGCCCCGCTGAACACAGTCTGGTAAGACTTACACAGGAAGGATGTGGCACAGTGAAAGCAAGAGCAGCTTTTTCTCAAACCCCAAGTGAGTGCCCTGATGGCTGGGCCATCCTACTTTGTCACTGAGATAAAGAGGAAAACTGGGTGACAGACAAATCTGGCATTATCAGAGAAACTTGGAAAAGCCACTTTAGGGACACCAGCAATGAACTGAATAACTAAAACTTGGCCAGAGGCAAAGGAAGCGACTGTAGGCAGGAAGAACTGATCCATGGCAATTCTTCCAGGTTTCTCATTAAAAATTCTTTGATATTTGCAGACTATCTGAAGCTTTGTTTTTTTTTCTTTCTATCTTTTCTATCAGTTGCCTTAGAGTTTTAGTAGACCAAAGTAAATTTTGAACCCTACACACAAATAAACTAGTAAATCAGCAAAATTCCCCCTAGGTTCAGTGAGAGTAGCAAGACTTTCTGGAACAAGTTACAACTATAAATTCTGAGCATTTTGATAAACACAAGTCTCCCGGACATTATTTGAATCCTTGTGAACCTGAAATGAATTAGACCCAGACCAGCTGACTACATTACTGACTAAAAGCGTCAACACAAGAGTAATTTCTGCTGATCTCTGAAAGTCAGAGCTGATCAGCCAAATACATCTACTAAAGAATACACTGAAACAGAAGTTTCTGATAATGTTTGGGTCACCACTGCCCTTCCCACTCCACAGAGAACACGTTTTTAGCATAGCAAACAACTAAATCTGGATTTTTAGGTCTTGCTCATGATGAAATAAGGACATCCAATATTAATGAGCCTTTGTGAACTTGTAATTAGGAGCACAAACTTTAAATATCGGCCTTTACTAGGCCAGCCTGAGAGCCACAGCACCATCCTGACTGAGAACACTAGCAAAATATTAATCCAGCTCTCAGCCCTGTGAGAACACCTCTGCGTGGGCCAAAAGCTCTGTCACTCTCATGCTTATTAATAATCTTCTCTCACAGGAGGCAAAGGACAGTGTAAGCTCCACTCTGATAACTCTATTATCTCTCTCCCCAGAAAAGGAAAGGGTGGTCCTTCCAACCAAGTGGCCATTTAAACCACCACCAGGCACTTCCCTGCAGGGATCCGTGTGACGGAGGGAGCAGAGACGAGCAGCATTTCCTCCTTCTTTGATCCCTTTCTGTACAGCCTCCAACCGCGGGTTAAGTGTTTGAGCAGCGGATAAAACAAACACCTTAAAAGCACTTAAATTGTTACCTGGCTACCTACTCCAGCTCGGTAAATCATCTGGAGCTCCAAGGAAACGTTTCAGCCCACAGTATGTTGGGGTTTTCGCCACAATTTCAGAATTACTGCAACTTCCCAAAGCCCAGGGCATATCCAGTTTGCATCAGTGCTTTGGAAGAACAATTTAGGTACATCTCTGTTAAACCTACATTATCAGCAACCACAGGGAAAGCCCTGATGTTTACAGGCAACACTGCGAGCAGAAAAAATTATTAATTACAAACATTTTGGGTTGAGTATGAAAGGCTCAGAGAGATTTAACTGAACTGATTACCAACTGCAGCAGTGATTGCTAGTGCTCACAAAAGACGGCACAGAGTCCGGGGACTCATTTCCATATGAAGCATAAAGCAGAGATATCTACTAAAGACTTCCTAAGTGCAAGGCAGCTGCAGTTCTAGCAGGAGCTTCTTGCGACAAGAACACAGTTCCAGGTGGGACCCAGCACTTTATCCCACTATCTGGAAGCCTTTCATGATGTTTCCAAGAGATAAAACAGTCTGTTCGCTTCTTTAAAGATGTATCAAGCACGGCTAGACCACAGCGACTATCTCTATGAACGCCTTATCTACCACCCCATGGCTGCCACTTCCCTCCTTAATCCTACCAGCCAAACCCCACGACTCAGGCAGTGGCTGTTAATTGTTTATAAATTAAATGATTACCCGTATCTGCATATCAAAGGGGTGGGGTGTGCAGCTGGAGAGACTGATTTTCCATGCGGCTTAGTCTGGGACACGGAGACACTCTGCACTTTAGAGCTGCCCGAGACTGACAGTACTGAACAACTGGCAGCAGCTCCACGTCCCTGCCTTGCGACCCGCAGGTGCTGAGTGTAATGTCTCAGACCCGCTCCTGTAGCTCCGACCTGGGACACCCCAGCCCCGCAGTCCCTCTCTGCCGCTTTGCGATAAGCCAAGAGATCAGATAAAGGGGCTAATCTCTGCTTTAATCCCAAAGGACGGCCGAAGTGGTATGCGGGCCGGGAATCTGTACCCCGCTGTCAGCGCCCAGCCTGGTCCGCACCGGCACCGCACGGGGAACCGGCGGCTCCGGCGGGAGGGAAGCGCAGCCCCGAGCGGCCCGGGCAGCTCCCGTGTAACACGGAGAGAAGCGCTCGGAAGGGACTCGGAGTACTTGAAGTGAAAAAAAAGAAAAAAAAAAAAATCAGAAAAGTGAGCGGCGAGGGAGCAGCAGCCGCTGGGCGCTGTCGGCGCTTATCAGCACTTCCACACTGCGGTGTCGGGCAGGGGAAAGTTTGCCCGGAGGCAACCGGCGGCGGAGCGAACTACGGAGAACGGAGCGGGCGAGGAGAGAGGGGAGAGAGGGGAGAGCGGAGTGAGCGCAGTGCACACCCGGGCAGGGGGAGCCGCCGGGAGCCGGGGCAGGCGGAGCGGCATAGGGGAGGGGAGTCTCGGCGGTGTGTACCGGTACTCACAGCTGGGCGATGGCGCCCTGGGAGATGACAGCGTTGTCGGAGAAGTAGGGGATCA
>JANPWX010000186.1:465566-505154 GCA_024734555.1 Trochalopteron elliotii
GGGGACACGGGGACCGGGACACGCGGGATCGGGACACGCGGGACCGGGACACATGGACGGTCCGCCCCGCTCACGGGCCGGGGTTCAGCTGCCGGCTCCGCCGGCGGGCAGCAGCGAGGGACGGCGCATAGTACCGCGCGCGGGTGCGCCCAGTTTTTCCGTTTCCCTTCCCTTTTCATTTCCCCTTTTTCCCTCCTCAGATCTGGGCCAGCGAGGCTGCACGCCCTGCAACCGGGTTTGATGCAGCACATCAAACGACGTTGTGCAAAAGGCAGGCAGCGACAACTCGGGTGCTTAGGAAACGACCTTAATTTCTCTCCTGCAGGAACGGGGGGGAAGCGTTCTTGGCAGTAACTTTCATATGCAGAGAAGCGACAACTTGCTTTCTGCCAAAGGAGAAGAGAAGCAGCTGCCTTTCAGTGCTGTTTAATCTTTAGCTCCATCGCCCCTCGAGAAAAGGAAGAAAGGAAGTTATTTAGAACAAAAGTCTTGTCGTTTGGCTACTGGGAATTCAGACGTTACAGTGCGAGGGAAACTTAATACAGTTTTCCACTGGGGAGAGGCGGGGGCAGCTCGATCCCACCCTGCACTGCCCATCCCAGACCGGCATTCTCCAGCCCTTACACCCAGCAAGCAGCGCGGGCGAAAAACCGAGGAGCCTTGGATTGGAAGCAAGCTCAGTTTTGTGTTTCCCATAGGAATGCATGACATCCCAGCACAGAGGAACACGATATACCAGCCTTAAGTCATCTGCTGTGGGTGGCACATGCCCAGCAAGGAGGCACAAGTGAGCTGGCAGGGGAAGATATGAGTTTAAACACAACCACTTGTTAATGACATCTACTCAAGAGCAAAAAATACCAAGGCATCAACTGCAGAGCTGCCCCTCTGATCTGGAAGCAGAGCTGGAAGCCAAAAGCTTCATCAGCTTTACTTCCAATTATTAACTAAAAGTTTTAGAGAAGCAGAGAGAGGTTGAAAAAACCAACACAGTGTGATGGCAGCTGCTTCAGGTCTTGATAGGAGACTTGACAGGAACAACAAGACACTTGTCTGAAAGGTCTTGACCATCTCCACTTCAGGGATGGGCAGGGAAAAGGGCAAAAGCAGTGGAGTTTGTGATTCTGCAAGTTTTGCTAGGGTCGTGTTTGGCTGCAATAATTTAAGCAATGTCATCCTATATAGCCAAGAGCACAGCTCTGGTAATGATGCCTCACAGCTGTAAAGGAAATGCAGTACCAGCTTGCTGCAATGCCAAAAAAAATCATTTTGTTAGGCAGAAATGAAGTCGGTTGCAAGAAGCAATGGAAAAACCGGGACATTAAGAAATGGAGGGTAACTTAATCCTTCCAGAGGTCAAGAGACTGGCAAGAACCTCATATTCAGTAGTAACACATACCACACATTCACAGACTGAAAAACAAGCCCAGAACTTCTGTTCTATTCTAATTAATAACTTAAGGGCTTTATTCAAGCATTGTAGAAGACTAAATGTACTTAGATACTGTCCAGACACGTCAGATTTCTTACACGCAACCACCATTACAAGGCAAACACTTAAAACCTGCTGAAAACAAGTGCAGTGATTAACTACAAGCAGCTACTCATAATATATGGATAATAGATTTGTAAATGAGTTAGTCCTGGATTAATACAATCATGCACTGCATCTCCATATGCCAGGGAACCAAGTGATGACAGAAATATCCCATTTGTTTTCTTTTCGAACCTTTAGAGAACAGAAGTAGGAAATCCTCAAGTAAGTTCGTATCTTGAAATCTGCACTAATAAAAGCTATTTGAACTTGGATTTGTTGCCATGAAGATTGAAACCCCAGCCTGAGAGTGGCACTGCTTTCAGGTACATGTTAGTGAAATTAGCATTTCAGTTCCCACTGTCCATTTGTGGAGACTCAGAGAATCATTAAGGTTGGAAAAGAGCTCCAAGATCAAGTAAAATCTTTGGCTCATCACCATGTTGTCAACTAGACAACAGCACTAAGTGCTGTGTTATTTTCATATTTTGCTTTTAACATTGGACTTAGGGAACAACTCTATTTCTTTGTCAAAGTTGCTCCTATATTTAGAAATGAGTAAAAGTTTAGACCCAGTAAATCGATGTCTCAGCAGGCAGGAGCAAGGAGCAGGAAGAAAGAAAGGGATGCATGAGATGGAGTTTAGGCAGCAAGTCACAAGACAGCCAAGAAACTGCTCCTGGCTGGAAGCAGGTGCACTCTGCTGGGACAAATACATGAAGAATTTAAAGTGCACAAAATTGCAGTGATGACAGGTAGCAGCCTAAATCACTGTGCTGCAACAGAGCATGTGAGCAGAGCCATTAATCACTGCATGACAAGATGTAAATACGCCTGTCTGGGGTCTCAAGTGCTGCCCAGCCCAGCGCACGAAATGATACTTTGCTGCAGGGAAGAGGGCACTGAGTTCTCATCATTTCACACTCCCCAGGAGGCCACAGGATCAGGGGCCCAGATGAGCAGGCAGCAAACCCTGCAAGGCACCAGGACACCACAAGCCTGTGGGACAGCAGGATCCTGTTTAACCTTTGAACACCACACAAACTAATAAACTGGAGTTATAGACATAACCATAAAAACACCCATCCCCAAATCTTTGCTACACTAAGGGAGCAGCTAGAACCAGTTATGGAAGCACAATGGAAAAAAACCAAAGAGTGTGAGGGATGTCTGAGCAGGCACTTCAGGAGGGAGGAGCAGAGGGAATGCTACCAGAGCTGCCTCTGGAGAGAAGTTTCATGGGCTGGAAGGAGAACATGCATGCACAAATCTCTCATATTGACTTGTAGTGTTCAGTCTGGCAGACAAGGCTGACAACATATTGTTTATTCATGCAGTCATCATTTTCACCAGTGTCTGCATTGCAAAACTACACAATCACAGCAGCTTGCACAGTCCCTTCAGCTGTTTCACTTTCCTCGTGCATGTTAGCAGTTTTTGATCTTGCAGTGATGTAACGGAGTAATTCTGTGTCCTACACAGGACTAGCACTTGCTGATGGGGTTCTCCCTGTCCAGCCCAGGCCTTGGTGCACAGGTCACCATGCAGTGCTCCATTCAGGCTTGGAACTGACATGCCCAGATTTGACACTTGCAGGAGGCATGCTCAGAGCTGGACACCCAGTCCTGTCAGTGCACATAGTCCACATGCAAACAGGGCATTCATCAAGCTTCTGTTTCCATCCAAGATCAACAGCTTCGGGCTGAATTGCTGCTTCTTGTCAGACCACACAAAGGTGTGGGTGTCATCGTGTTCCACCCACTCCTATCCCACAGGGGCTTCCGGAGGGTCTGCTCACGTGTTAACATGATTAAATCCAGAGCATGATTGTCTTATTAGACATCTTCAATTTTTAGTCTACACTAAGGGGGACCTGATGACCTCTTTTCATTTGAGATGACCTCATCTCAACCTAATGAACACAATATACTGTCATAGTCTTTCTAACTCCAGTGGATGTGAAGGGTTGGGTATTATTAAGTCTGTTTAGACTGAAGTCCAGGTATTCTGCAAAAGCAAGGAATGTTCTGTTCCCACAAATATGGAAAGTACTACAGCTGTAACATTGGTCATGTTCAAGGTAAAGCAGACAGTGGGAGGCTGTCACACATAGGAATTTTGCCCTCAATCATTATTATCAGTATCACAGATAAGGCAATGCAGAACCCAGACACGTTTTCAGGGGACTATGAAAAAAACTCGTGAAGCTGCTGTGTTAGAAAAACAAACCTCCCCCTCATCCCCAGCACATCCTCTCCCTGCCGAGCGATGTGCCACGGCCGTGCCTGCTCAGCCACCTTTACTGCACATGTGGAAAGTTTGTTCTGTACTGTTCAACAGCTGCTTCCGGTGATATTTATGAAAAGCCACCGAATTTTGAAAACAACACGTCCCTGCCCACAGCCAAGCACGGCAGTCTCGCACAGGCACCGCCGGGGAGCAGAGGTAGCAAGTTCATTTCCGTGTGCAGAGGTGGGGCCAAGTCCTTTGTTTTTTCTCACCGGCAGCTACACTCGGTCTTTGTCCACAAAGGCAGCTGTCTCTGCATCAGCTCTGATGGGAAAAGTGTCCTAAGGGGTAGCCTTGAAAAATTTGCTGCCACACTGAGCTCTTTGAGGGTCAAAGGACCTGATGACCCTGCACTTTTGGTGGGAAGTCAGTTAAGTCACTCTGTTGCTGTGAGGACATGTGGCTTTAAGCACTGAACAGAGTCGACAGATGAGTCTGAGTGGATTAAGTATCCAAATAGATGATTTATTTGGGAAGATCCTTAAATTAGTGCAGCAAACCTGTAAATAGGTAGAGACTGACTTCGCTGAGAGCAGCACCTCCTGCACTCATCTCCTACTGCTGCCTCCACACCTTGGAGGAGAAGTTGATCTGTCAGAAGCCTTCTGGATGGTTTTAGCAGGGGAGATGAAGCCTCCTGTGTTCTGCAGTCCAATTTATCAGGAAAACATGAAGCGATTTCAGTAGCAGCAATCATAAACAAGCCAATGCACGCAGGGCAGAACGAGATAGAGCACAGCACAGGCACAAAGCTCTTCCAGTGATTAACAGACATACCACCCACCAAGGCAGGGCTCACATACACCAGCTGGATTACACACAGCCAGGGGAACTTAACCAAGTAATTATGAAGGAGCCCATATCTGGTTAAAACAAACAACAAAAAAAAATTTAAAAGAAAAAAAAAAGGCAAAAAAAAAAAAAGCGGGGGGAGGCAGGAACAGGGAAAGCACGCAAAACTGTACTTTAATCCTGAAGAACCAGTCAGAACAGGAAGCCACATTCTAAATTTGGTTATTTAAGCTGTCAAAGAGTATTTCTGTTTCCAGTTCTTGAGCAAAGAAATCAGACAAGTACAGAAGTAGGGAGATAAGCATCACTGAAAGAACAAACCCCCGTCTTTTAAAGCCCTTTGGTCAGCTGCCCATCATGATCGATGATTAGGCTGCCTAGCTGAGAATTCAACACCTATTTTGCAATATTATCAGTTCATTAAACCCTTCCCTGACCAGCCCCACATCCAATCACTGTACAGTTTACTTATCATTAAATCTTACAGGGTCTGACACAGAGAGGCCAATGTCAATTACACCTTTTTTTACAGAGCTTGAAGCAAAGATGACTGAAGGGGCCTGAGCAGGAAAAGGGACACAAGCAGCAATATCTCCTCTCAACTAGCAACACCAGTGTAGGTAATGTATTATTTCAGTGACCTGTGGAAAAGAAAGATCTAAATTCTCCCAACTGTCCAACCATCCACTCACCCAATTTTAACAAAGGAATGTTTTTGATGCAGAGACACCAACTACCTGAACAGCAATGAGTCCAGAAACCCTGGCTCATATTATCAAAATACATTTAAGTGTCTGAAATCCACAAAATGCTGAAAACTCTGAAGATTCATGTTTAACTTTGAAATCTTGTGAAAGTGTCTCACCAGGAAAGGGAATTTCAGGGTTTCCCTTTCTATTCCTTTAGCTTAGAGCACCTGGTTCATGCTCAGCAGGAGACAGAAGCACGTATGGAATCCTTAAGGCACCTCCTGGTCAGCCCCTCCTCTGTGACCCTCTGAAAGAGCACAAGTGCATGGGAGCAGCTGCTCTGGACTCCAGACTCTTTTGGTAGCTGAAGGGTCTGACCCACCTTCATTCCTTTTACCTCCCAGCTTGTCCTTGCCCTGTTCCTCATCCTCCTCTCTTCACACACTTAGAATGACAAATTCAAAACCACTTTTCATAAGCATTCAGATTTTGAGCGAGCTCCCTGTGTTTACCTGGTAATTTGGCAAGGCAATGATATTACTCTGCTTGATCCTTCAGCCTGAAGATCACACCTGAAATCATCTCACACATTATTGTGATCCACAGGTATGTCATCGGACTGGACTGAACACGTTGCAACCACAAACACAGACCTTGCAGTGAACCAGCCCTGCAGATACCTGTTACTAAGCTAATAAACCCAAATTTTACTGCCAGTTCAATACCTTTGCTCTCAGTTTGGTGATAAAAGAGCTGGTATTCAAAAATGAAGGCCAGTGTACTGAATTGTGGCCCACAGAACTTTTTCTGGTGGTCAGCAGAGCTGGCAGATGACCAGAACTGTTCTTTATCTCAGCATTACACTCTCCCCAAGCAGCTGTAGTAAATGCCAGACAGAGACTGAGCTGTCACTGAAAGGAAAGACAGAAAGATGAATTCAGGAAACACATTCTAAAGATAAGGCTCATACTACAAGAGTTTAGTAATCTGCAGCATGGATAAACACACATTTTCCTGTACAGCACACATACAGCCCCTTCTTACTCAAGATCTGGAGTTAACAAACTGTCTTGCACACCCATTAAAGACCCAGCTACTGTTCAAGTACCAACAGAGTCAATGTTTGGCAGCTGCAGCAGCAAGCAAAGGCAGCACAAGGAAGGTTTAGCTGGCAGAACTCTCTCTCACACGCTTTTGCAAGTGTCTCCTGTAACACCAGATAGGTTTTAAGGATAACCAGGAGTGCCAGGAGCCTGCCACCAGCACTGCCAGGAGCACCAAATGGTGATGACAACACATCTCCAAAAGTCACAGCATGCTGCAGATCCACGTCTCAGTGTGGAGTGTGAAAGAGCCTTTGGAAGTGCTGTGATCCACTCAATTCAGGATCACACGAACACCCCCCCATTTCTTGCAGGGACTAACACACATTTTACAATGGATCTCAGTTTAAAAATCAAACAGGTTGGCTTACACTTTATTGAGCTGCTGCCCTGTAGAAGGAAGCACATGCATCTATTTCACTTACTCTTTAAAAAACAACTTTTATACCTCTATAAACCATCAGCTCCTGCATCAGACTGTGGTCTTCTGCTACTAAAACAAAGGTATTTACTCACAGCTTGAGACCTTGAGGCAACTTGGCACATCCAACTGTTATCATGGCAATAATCTGATTTGCTTTCCTTCCCAGTTCACTCCTGGAAGGAACTACTTTGACTACAAAAAACAAACCAGAAGGTAACCATACTTGTGCTGCAAAAGGTGTGGGTTTTTTTTTCTTTTGAAATTATAATTTAACACCACACTCTTGCCTCCACTTGAAGAGGCGAGGACAAGCACTTTCTGAGAACATTTTCAGGTAACAAGCCCCAGATTTCAAGCAGGATGCAATCACTTTCTGTGGCACCTGAAGGGAATGACAGGCTCCTTCAGCTTTACCTGAACAAATGGACTTTAGTCTGAACCACTCTCAGACCATAAAAGTTCAAAGAATCCCTCTGAAGTCCCTGGCAGCCTCGCTAGGCAATACAGCTCACCCAATTTTATATGCAGCAGTTACTGAGCAGCCCCAAATGCTGCATTTCAGCAAGCAGAGAGCTTTCAAGGCACACAGAAGTGGTAAAATCATGATGGTGTGGAAATAGAGGCAGCATTTAAAACGTAAAACCCAAAAAGCAAGTGGCAGATCCTGACAGCAAATGCAATGCAGCTGCAGCACTGCTGCTGGCCCGGGCCCGGAGATGTCGTTTGTCAGCAAAACAAAGATGCTGAATCCTTGCAACCTTGGCACAGAGCACACAAAACCTGAATGTCAATACCTCAGCGGGTGTAAACACAACTCACAGCTCAATACATGAGCGTTTTAGGTAAATTTTAACAACCTCAGGATGCTGCAAAGAGCTTGTTAACACAGATGCTCCATTAAGAATGTATTCAGTGTGGCAGCAGCATGTCTGGGGACAGGAGAGATGTGCAGGGCAGTTTAGCTCCACAGCCTCCAGACAGCCTAATAAAAATGTCAGAACATAGCTATGAAGGTAATAAATGTAATAAATAGATTGTTCAGGACAGCTGCTTATGCAGCACTGTCTTGGTTCCATTAGCCAAGAGTGACAGGGACTGGCTCACCCAGGGACTCCAGAGCAAGAACCTCAATCTGTGTCAGGGCTTTGGGGATCTCACCCATAAACTGCATGAATGGTCACTGCTACAGCTGGACACAGAGACCCTCCCTGGGCTTCCCCCAGAGCAGGGCTTGGGTGTGAGAAAAAATATTGCAAAAGCAAAGCTGATTTCACCTATTTGTTCAGCTTCAGGTATTGGCAGCATTAACTTGCTGGGGTTTTTAATAATGGATAGAAACATTTATAGAAATCAGATCTGTGTTCACTATACCCAAGTACTTTCTTCAGTAGGAAAACAAACCGTTCCTCTTTGCATCAACACAAAAGAGTTTGACAGGAAATGCCATTTCAAGCACCTTCCAAGGATGACTGCAGAGCACACAGGAACTCTCTTTCTGCACTCTGATAGCTCTTTCCATCTTTTGGACAAAGGTTTTAAGCAGATTCTGCTAATTCCTAAAGCAGAAAGCTCCTCAGTCCATGATGGTGCTGGCGAGTGCAGACTTGTCAGGTCATTTGAATGCTCTGTAGAGCAGGTTTCTGTTTAAACAACATTTTCACACAGTTCTCCCTTCTCTGGGAGACCCAGTCCAGGCAATCACAGGCGTCTCTGGTGTTAGGTCTTAAAAAGCACAAGCCAGCAAACAGACAGATAATTTCCTTTAAGTATGGTGATCTTGATGTAATCACCTACAAGTTTAAGCTTCTGTTTATAGCTTATTTCTCTGCCTCTCTGGAGGATATTTTAGTCTGCTGCTCTTCATAGTCTCTGCTCAACAAACACTGTTCCCTCCTGCTGTCCTGCTGCCAGGCTTTCCTGCATGTTCCCCCTCACCTCAATATATATCCCATACCTCATCAGGGAGGAAAGATAAACAGCAGAAACCCACAAGAAGCTATCTAGATTTTGCTAACCACAGGATTAGCAGTGCTGTTGAGTTGGATCTGAGTGGAACATTTCTTCTGAGACAGCAATCCCCAGGCTCTGCAGAGACGTGGGGACACAGGAATGGAAATGAAGGCTCTACCCAATGATTGTCAAGACTGACCACTGCAAAAACCTTCTGACACCAAGTAAGTCCATGTGCTTATGCTTAGGTCTTCACTAACTCCCTTGCAAGCATTAACACCTTTGTGCACTGAGATCCTATTTAATAACCTTTGAAAAGTTATTTTATTTATGCAAACACATGTTTAGTCCTACCACAGCAGTACTCCTGGCTTCAGTGTCCAGTTAACAGGATGAGTTTGGACATGCCTGATGCCTGACACGCTGAGGTAGCATGTGAACACATTTTCCATGACTGCAGGAGACAAAAGGTCTCCTCACCAGAAGAATTTTACAAACAGCAAAAAAAATATCCCACCCCAAACACTGACCACTGACTGGAGCTGCAGACAGGTTATGTGAATGAAGCCTCAGGAGAAGTGGGCCCTGCCCAGGCAGGCAGTGAGGAATGTCAGGCTACTGCAGAGCACTACCTGAGTGACACTGCAGCTGGAAACACACCTTTCCTTCTAAGCCAGACTTGATCTTTGGCTTTTTTACTGTCTGGATTTTTAACAGCTGCTACTTGCTATGTTCTCCTGAAAACTGGGGATTAGATAAACTCAGTAACTGTTTATGGACATCTGCTGCTCCTCCACAGCAGGACTCCAGGTTCACTACTTACCCCATCTGACTCTATTATTTTTATCCTACTGTAATCAAACACATTTAACACCCACCCCCCTGTTTTCCCCCAGAAGGAGTTTGGTTTTAGTTAGTTCTGTGACCCCAGTAACAGGAGTCACGGAGCTCAGATCACCACATCAACAGCAGGTTGTCATTTCCTACCTCAGGAAGTTATTTCAAATATATTAAAAAAATGCTCGTTTCAGATCTAACCTACAATGGTTGCTAAGTGCCCACAACAATTAAATACCTCCCATCCCTTCCAATACATTATGTATACTGAGATCAAGTCATGAGTTGATCTTGTGACTGCTGGAAGGCCAAGAGTGAAATGAAAAATTGGAGTTTAGCTGAGTTCAGTTTGAGCCTTCGGGAATTGTGCTTTCCAGCTTTCCTCTCACTCATGAAAGCTGTAAAATGAAGAAACAGCAATTCTTAAATCATCATTTAGGGCTAGAAGACTGAAGTAAACAAGACAGTCACCTTCCCTGAGCCACAGAATCACAGAGCTACAGTGAAATCATGGGAATGTACAACCAAGACAGCTTTTTCTTTTGCAGATTCATCCAAGTTGGCCCCAAAACACAAAGCCCAGATCTCATTCAAGTATTTTAAATACTAGATATTATGGCTTCTGTTGCTACCTACTCACACAAACACCATTAAGCAAAGAACTCTAACAGTCAGAGAGCTCATAACGGGAGAACCATTTCACCTTCACTTCCCCTTTACTCCCTCTGGAGGGAATCTGAAGCCTTTCACAAAATCTGACTGCAACATTTTAAGCCAAAAAGTGCTCCGGCCATTGGAGAAGTCACCTGATAAATACAATTTTTGCTTTTATTAGGTTCAGCTGAAATAATTCTTTTGATGTCTTAGAGTGAAGGAGACAAAGCTTACAAGACCCCAGGAAGTGTTACCCTGCAGACTGTACCTACATTATAAATATCACCATTACTTGTCACCATTCAATCAGCTGAGTTTCAATGTTTATTTTTTAGCAAATATGACATTTACCAACATTTACCAAAAAAAAGTTCTTCCTGAACCAACTGAAATCAGCATTTACAGGAGGTGAACACCTCCCTGCAAAACAATCCCAATTAAACAAAAAAAATCCCTGCAAATTCTCAGTGTCTCCTAATTTTGGAGCATAAATTTGATGAACCTGCATCAGCAGTAAATATCCACAAATCCACTGAACATACTGTTTAAACAGCAGGTGCCTGTATGGATCAGGATCACCCTTGATAGCAACAGGGACATTTTAACCCAAGAACAAGAGTTTATTACTCTGGTTATGCCTCTCAGAATACTCTGATGGACTAAATCCTGAGAAGCAACACAGGACACTGGAGGGAGCTACAGAAACAGCACTTTAAAGAATATATTCACTGACATCTTTGCCAACTGTTCCCCACATTTTTTTTTTTTAGTGTGCAATCTGACTTTTCCCATTTCCTGCTGCAGCAAACCCTTTACTAGAACCGATTTTTCAGTAAGGCTCATTTAAGACAGTTCTGCAACACCAACAACAGGCAGAAAGTGATGTGTGTTTGCAGGACATGCCAGAGGAACAACAAAAGCCCTGTGGAACATTCCACACAGCAAAGCATCCTCAAGGACTCCTGTGAGCCTCGAGTGACAATCTTACCTTCTGGGCTGGGACCGACATTCTTCTTCCCCGCTGTCTGCCTCCTGCATGCAGAAGGAAAGGAGAAAAAACATTAATATCTTTTAATACATGCAGAAAGCAAAGGCTTGCATTTCACTGGTTTGATTGTGTAAGGCAAGGGGAACTCTCCCTGCTCCTGCATGCAGCTGTCACTAGAGAGGAACTCACTTTGTGCTCAGCTGTCACTTCATGTTCTCTCAAAAGCCTTTTAAAAACTCAGTGTTACAGGAATTTTTGCCCCTGCAGGATCTTGCATGCTTTTGCATGGACTTCCAGTGACCCCTGCCAAACATGGCAGGCCAAGAGCCAAACACACAGTTTACTTCTGGGCAAAAATCTCTGGGTTTTTATTACCTTTATGGAGATCATATTAATTCATAGTCCAGTGTCAGCAATCAAGTGTAAAAATCCACAAAACCAGCACATAATAAACCTGACAGGTCAGACTGAGTGAGCACAGATGTGACCAGAAAGGAGAAATTTGACATATTACACTGCTTTAGATGAAATATTAATATGCACAATCTCTAATGTGCTGTGGAATTTTACTAGGCCTACCTACTACAGCCCAAAGAAATACCTCAGCAGAGAGATCTCAGCAATTAATTCTGCTTCACAGTACATTTACATACGCCCTGCCAGGCACTGGAGATAGGGTACAAGATCTGTTGTATTAGTGAGAAGTTATTATGTTTGTGCAGGTCCACAGGGAAAAAGCATTTTAAATCACACCAAGGGTTTTGTCAGGGCAGGGCCATCCCATGAAACCAGAGTGCAGACAGAGGAAGTAAAAAGATAATTTTGTTCTTGGTTGCTCTGGGCTTCCGTCCTGCAGGTTTCCTTTGGAGTGGTGAGTTTTTCAAGCCACAAACAGCAAAGTGGTTGCAAGAGACCTGAGCCACTGAGAATGTTTCACATAAGGGTGAAGCTGAATTTGCAGTGACACAGTGACAGTGCTCTCCTTGCCAGCACTGCCCCTGGCCCAGACTCCTCTGAAACAGGCTCCAATGATGTTCTCCCATGGACAATCCCAGGGGAGACTGTACAGCTCTTCTGAACTACACTCTCTGTGCTTACTGGATGCAAAGGTCCAGTTTAGTTCACTTTTTAAACAGAGTAAAATGCAGATGCTCCTGCTGGATATTCTTTCTCATTATTTCAATGATTTGAATCTGTGATATAAGAGAATAACTAGACAATGCTCCTTGCTACTGGTCTTCTATTTCTAATAAAACGACTTGAGCACCACTGCACCACCAAGTCCTTCACTTGGAGCCACCTGCAACCACAAATTGAAGCTAAAACCTGCAGACCATCTACACCAAACAAAAGCTGGCAGGAATACCTTCTACTCATCATACCTGAGAATTGGCTCAGCCACTCGATAAGGGAAACAGCATTCCTGACCCCTTCAAGATGAAAACACCAATGAACTCCACAGTCAACAGCAAAGGAGCTGTTGCATCATTCAGAGAGTGCAGATGAAGAGCAGCCATGGGAGCAGCAGCTTTTTAAGACCAGGGAGCCAAGTCCTTGAAGATTTGTAATCCTAATTACCAGCATTTCCCAGGATAGTGTATTTTCATTTCTCACCCCAGCACTGGAAAGTGCAGGCAATCCTCCCAGAACACAAGCTGCAATTGAGTTCCATGTGGGTTTAGAAGCTGACTTGGGGGAGCAAGAGAAAGAGGTCAGAAGGAAGGGGAAGATGTTTCATTACATGTAGAATTGCTAAGGACATGACGGGGGTTTTGAATAAAAAGTGCATATTTAGCTACAGAACAAGTTGCTCAAACTCCCCAGTAAGGCAAAACAACTGAAAGGGCCCTTGAAGTCTCGTCTGTGCTGCTCAGGAACTCAAGCTATGCAAACATTTTTAGTATTATAATGAACGGCCATTTCTACCTGCCAAGAAAAATCCTTCTCACAGCAATTGGCAAGCCTGGCGTGCCATAGCCAAAAGTTCCACAAATGACAGGAGAAGATCCTGAAATATGTAGATCATTATCTTAGCTCTCCTCAAAATTCAACCCTCAGGAGTTCAGTGTGGAGGAGGCCAGACATGGCCCAATTAATCACCATCTGTCTCTGCTGAAGCTCTTACATCTCTCTGATACCAGACATAAATGTTTGTGTGAGGAGCACATTCACTCAGAATATAACTGACTATGAAAACAGAACTGTAGACAAGTGTGATTTGAGCAAGAGACCCATTGCCCGTACCTGGGATGCTGTCTGGAACAAAACTAACCCTCAGCAGCCTCCTCTTCTCATCAGCAACTCTGCCCAGCCTGCAGCCTACTCCTTCCCTGGGCCTTATGTTCTGTCCTGGATTTACAGAGTGGTCAGATTCAGATATCTGACCCAACTTCACCCCACCCACTGTCCCCTCTGCAAATGCATCCATGGACAGAGGGCGTGAAAGAAGACACAGCCAATGCTTCCGTATTTCACATATCCCACCCTAAGCTGCTGCAGCCATTCCCGCTGTGCTGTGGCCACTTAAAATCCTGCAGCCACAAAACATCCCCAAGTGCCCGTCTGGAGCCCCGGCGGCTGCAGAGACGGTTCTTCCCGCTAGAGGGGAGGGCAGGACAGGGATGTGCCCGCTCCGCTGCCGCTCCAGGGAGGAACAGGCTCCAAGGGGACACGGCTCCAGCACTGACACCACCCCTAAAGACGGCACCTCCACGCTTTCTCGCCATTTCCAGCGTATTTCCAAAGGCGAAGAAGTATTGCTGCCAGTACAACAATTCATCAGCCAAGACGCGGCTCAAACGTTCCTTCCCGAGGACATCTTTGAGAAGGAACATGCTCGGACAGCATCCCTGGATAGTGAAAGCAGGCACTTGGAGGTGTGACCTGTGACACCACTCCAGCTTTCCCAGCTGCCTTTCCACAGGTGGGGGCAAGAACTTTGGATGCTGCCCCAGCTCTGGGCTCCCCGTGCCCTGCAGCACCCGTGGTGTGACCACAGCGACAGACCCAAGAGAGGGCAGCTTCCACCAACACTCCTTGGAGATTCCTGGTGCTGGACTGCTCCAGCCTCAAACCAGCCTCCTCCACCAGCCTGCACGAAGGAGGAAGCTGAGCAGCGCTGATGAGCTCCAGAGGGAGTCATGCCCTGCTTTCCTTGACCAGAAACAGAGGCCTCAGGGGAAATGGAAGGAATGAGTCGCATAGCTCTAAACTAGGCCACGATATTAAATGCAGTTTAAAGTGAAAGATGAAAAATTCCATCTCTGCTCCTTTCAGGCCATGTAGGACAGAATATGCAAAACATTAATCCTGTCTGTGCTTTGATCCACTGCCAACTATCTGTCATCAAAAGGGCAAGGGAGAGGAGAGAAATTTTGGAGTGCTGTTCTGTTCTATACAATGGGAGTCACTCCATGTCACGCAAACAATTCTCCTCTTATAAATCTTTTTGCAGACTGATGTAATGATAAACAAGACTCAATCTCCACTCTTACGTACAGGGACTGGAGCTGTCTCTCTGGATTTAACATCAGGAACATCACAGCAAGTTCTTGTACTGTAAGATATGATTATTAGCTTAAGTCATGCTTAATAATCACTACATTTCTATTAACCAAGGAACATTTCACACAGACTACACCCTAAAAATACATCTTTCAAATCCTAAAAGGATTCCCATTTAACAACTGCTGGCCATGTATGATTTTATGCCAACATACCTGACTGTATAGACAATGCCTGGGAAGTGTTGTTATCAGGAATGAGTGGTGACAGCCAGCAAATATCAAAAGAGCACCAACAATTTAGAGAGTTTTCACCCCTTAAGTCAACATCTTGCTTGTAGCTGTGAGGTGAACACTACAGACATTACAGAAAATTAGTTAATATAGATCCCTCCAAACCCACAGCAACTTTCAGATGTAACCACGCCATCAGAGGGTCTTTTCACTTAACATGGTCGAATGTCCACCATGTGGACAGCTTTAGACTCAGTCTCAAAGAAGGAACTACGAAGCAAAGGACTGTAATTAAATGAGCAGTCTCCCAGCTCCCTGCCTGCTCTTTCCCTGGCTACATCCCGTCCAGTTGTTCAGGCACACACTAAGTGCCTCTGAGCTGAACACAACCTTTGCTGGGAAGAAGGCAGCTGCTCCAGTCAAATCAGAGGCTGTGCAACCAGGCACTGACCCAGTCCTTAAACCACGCAAATGCTCCTTTCACAGCATCCATCAGTGACCCAGTGTCCCTTTGTTTGGGCTGCAGCCACACAGAGCACTGCACGCCTCTCCGTACGGGAGCTCTCCTCATGTGCCAGCAAATATTAAGCAAGTCAGTACAAAAGCCACCCTCCCACAAAACTATTGCCCAATGCAGGGATAACCCAGTCTGGTCAAGTCTTGCAGAGGTGCCACTGCTGCAGCCACAGCCTCTCCTCTAATGCAACATGAGGCACACAGAGATAAGAGCATCCACAGGATGATCAGATTCCTTAGGGCTCAACTCAACTCCTGACACAGACACGTGGGGACAGTGGAGATGTCTTGGGGTGTCCAACATCTGCACTGAACTGCCACCAGATGCCCAAAGAAGCAGCTCATTAGAGGCTTTTGAAGTCCACAGGATGAGGATCTGTGCCTGGACATCACACAGAACCTTCAGTGCCTTCCAAGATGAAATATTTGATAAATTCCTGTTCAACAGCAGACCTTGCACAAAGCTGGTCCTATCAATAATCTCAAATCATCTGCTGGAACAAAGCAAGACAAATGTTTGAGTCGCACTGCCAAATATCTATTACACATTTCTGTAGCAGAGGGACTTTCCTGCAGTAGTCTGAGTTGTATCAATCTCTTAAATAAACTGTGTGAGCAAAAAGCCCACACATGCTGCATTTGCAGTATGGCTGAAGTGCCAGCAACAACACTGCCTGGGAAAACGAAACAAGGGCTGACTCCAAAAGCTGAGTTGATAAAAGGTTCCCTTTTTTCTTACAAGAAGCCCAAGACTACACACAAATTCACTGGGCCTTGAGGGGAGATGCAGAACTGTACCAGGAACCACTTCCAGTCTGACCACGTCTAGTAGCAGTTTGACCCTTTAAAAAGGGTCACTTGGCCACCAAAAAAATGGGCATCCAGAGTCTGCAAGTTCACAGCTGCAACATGGAGAACCAGAAATCTGCAGCAGTTTGTGTGAACCAATTTACTCAGTGTATTTTGGAAACTGTCAGTGTGGTAGCAATGTGCAAGTACTCACTAACAGAGGACAGATCTCAAAGCTGAACTGAAAACCAGTTCACTTCAGACTCCCTTGGTCTCTGGAGGTGGTTAACCTTAATCATGAATAAAAATTATGAAACTAATTAATAAAGTCACCTAGCATGCTCTAGAGAGGAAGCTCACTGCTACTTTTTGAAATACTTATATCTGCCATCAAACACATTTTAAAGTAGAAGCTGCTACCAGGAAGTCTTTAAGTTTGACATAAAAGTTCTTCAAAAAGCTGAGCAAACCAGGCCACAAATGAGAAAGGGGAGAACTGCACTGTGTTTTGCATAGAGCTTTTACCTCTCCCAAGCCATAGGGAGGATAAGGGACAAACAAGCATTTCTCCAGCCGTTGCTCCCTCACCCCTCACTATTTGCATGAAATGTTTTGAATGAACTCTGTTTTCCTCCTCACATGTCTTCTGGATTTCAGGTTCCACATAAGCAGTAGCTTTCTGCAGCCAAGTGTTCATTCAGAGGTTGGCATTCCTTCTGGATTGTTTTCTGTATCACTTTGCTATGTCAGTAATTGGTATATTTAGGTCAAAGACATTGTGCTCATGCTTGGGAGAGAGAAAAAAACAAGTTCCTTATCAAAGCTTTCATCTTCCCGCTGGAGCAAAGAGATTTAGGCAAACCTTGTTTAGATTAGCACTCACTAAAAACTGCAGAACTAAAACTCAGACACTTCAAGACAAAAATTACAAGCCTTCAACTGGTACAACAAGAATTAGGATGAGAAATACAGTGTGACACAGCCTGCCACACTACACCACAAGAAAAGATTAAAAAGCAGATTACTGTCAACTGAATTTCTGCAGTGAAATCAGCCTGCCTGATGAGGAATACAACAGCTTTTGCCTTAATCAAAGACCCACCTAAGGGGAACAAAAAAACCCCCCATACATTGCAAATATATATTCACTTTAAATAATCAAACGTGTATTAATGTAACTTCTCTCTCTAAAACTGTGGTTTTAGAGAGTAGTAGCACATCAGCTCTGGCCACTTACAGACACTAAGGAAAAACACACAGCAGAACTATCGTCTCCCTGAATAGACCTCCCTCCTGACTTTCAGCACCCTGCAAATATGACAGAAAAGACAGGTATTTAATGTAATTATGATGCTTTGCTGGATTTAATGTCTGCCAGAACCCTAAAGGTACCTGCTTAATCTCCTTTTAGGCAAAGTTAATGACATTGTCCACTGGAAATCTTAGAATCTAGGAGAATTTGTTTCCCTAGAACAATAACAAATGCTTCTGGTGATGGGCCAAGTGTGAGAAGACTCACTGGCTGTGTAAGCACAGGCACTGGAACTCCAGTTTTCATACTGGAAACTGTTGCTGACGTCAAGGGTATAGTTTGACTAAGACAAGTCAAAGATATGCATGTGTACATTGGTGAATCTCAGGGCAGGGCTTCTACACAGCCAACTGTCTGTGATTAAAATGAAATCCCAGCTCCACAGGTTACCACAACGAGCAGCCGTTCATTATCCACTCATGCAGGCTGACACATTTACATGCATGAAATTGTCCCTCTGCAATTATGCAGGATGGACATTCACACCTCAGAGACTCTCTCCAGTCACTGCCTGTTAAAACACAGACCTTACTCAACCTCCCAATGCCCTCCAGAGTTGCCCTGGCCACACACCTCCTCACCCACAGGGCTCACATCCTCACCTCAGAAGCTGGGCCTGTTTCCAGCTGGAGAGAGAGAGAGAGAGAGAGAGAGAGACTCTCCTCAACTGCTGCATTAAAAAAGTGGCAGCTAGAATTAAACAAGATTGAAGGAGGCCGAAAAGCAAACTGGCTAATGAGCCATATGCAGGGAAGTTGGAGACCTGGAACTGCAGCTGACACTCTTTTACCATCCATGAGCAATAGGAAAGCATTACAAGGAATAAGGGCATAGATCAGACACGGCAGATGCACAACACCAGCTTCTGGGTTAAATTACTTTCCCATTGACATGAACAAACATTTTAAAGTGTTTTTAAGAGAGGAAAATATTTGGTTTTCACTCATGCTGAAAGGCTATTTTAGGAGGAGGAGGGTGGAAGGAAGGGAGGTACATGGCAAAGGGAAGGGTCTTTGTCTTGCAATCAGCCATCTTCCTGTTAGCATCTAGTTTACCTTGGTGCACACTCATTTGTATCCCTGCAGGAGTTATCTCAATTAAAAATCAGGGGGTTATTCTAGGGCTATGATCAAGTTGTAAGTCCAGTGCTTTGACTTTTCCAGAATGTACAGTCGGGTCACTGAAACAATGCTGATCCACCTGCAATGTACATGAAATATATTACTCCCATAATGGAACAAGAACAGAGCTATTTGGATACCACTCCTACTTATGTCACAGCTGTGTCCACAAAATGAAGCTGTGCCAGCATAGCCCTCTTGTTAAAAAGTCTAAATCCTGTTCAGCCACAGCATAACCAGGCACAGCTTTTTAATTTTGACAGCTTGCCTCAAATTCCACAGATCGAAGCACATGCAGCCACCCCTGAGACACATTTCAGCTGCAACTTCACCCCACAGCAGCTTGTAGAGCCCAGGGGCTGCCTGTAACACAAAGGTATCCTTCTCCCTGCCAGAATGCTACAGGAGACTCTCACCCACTCAGCTCCTCCGAGATCCAATCCCTGCAAGTCCCTGTCAAATCTCTTCTTGACGTAAGGAACACACAACACAGAGAATTAGGAGCAGCACAGAAATCTTCGTGATCTACCCAAAATAAAAGCACCAGCAGCCAGGCCACTCAGGGATCTTGGTGTATTGCATCAATAATTAAGAGATGATTTTCTGGATGACAGATATTTTCAAAGGGGGAAGTTATTTAACACTTAGGAAGATGAAATAAAGATGCTGAAAAGAGAACAGAACAACACTCAGTCTTTGCAAATTCCACAATGCTCGACCTTTAAAAAGCAGAGAGGAAATCATTAATATTTCAAATTCTTTACATTGCTTAACCTGAATCTGTGTTCAACAGTATAATTACGAGTTGCAAATTATTACCTAGCATTTGTGAGAAAAATAACAAAAAAAAAAAAAAAAAAAAAAGGGTATCCAAGCAACTACATTGTACAGCGTGTCTGGATGCAGCAGCATCTGCGTTGGCACTTGCAGGATGCTATTGCATAACCCTGGATTCAAGCAGGAGCACAGCCAGGGAGGCTCTCTCTATTGCAGTGACATATCTAGAACAGAAGTGGCTGGTAGAGCTTTAACAGCAGGAGTTTAGACTCTAGATCAGAACAGGAATTGGCAGCAAAGTACCTTCACCTCTAGCCTCCGTTTGGGTAGAGGAAAAACCCCCAAGCGTTTCAGGCAAAACTTAAAAAGGAATGGCTGGGACAGCTTTCTGTGCATGCAGGACACAAAGCAGAGCCTGTGGAGAGCAGAGGGAAAGGAACGCCTGAAGATATTCCCTGGCAAGACACTGCAGAGAGAATCACAAGGTACAGAGCGTATTCCTTGTTCCCATCCGCCATCCCCGGGGTGCACAACAGCCTCCCAGCTGCCCCACTTCTGGCAGGGGACTACTGCTGCTACAGCTGGGACATAACAGTTATAAATTACTCAGATTCACTCACTTCTTCACAAAATACACCCAGGTATTAGTCTCATGTGGCTGGAATTAAAGCCAGAGCAATCTTCTTGCCCGACACAAGCTGGTTTATAGGCTCTGGCATGCTGTTTCTCTACAGCAGTTCCTGCCTACACTCTTTGAGCACTCCATGCCTACAGCAACTGGAGATCCAAGGGTATAGGGAGTTTCTGAGGGACCAAAAGCAAGGCAGCAAATACAACACCTCCTCAACAGAGGGTGAAGAAAAAAAAGAAAAAGGAAAATGAAGCTAGGGAGTAGAACAGGGTTTTCTGGATGAGTCAAACACTAGCAGAACAATGTTGCATAACGAGTGCCCCTTGACTTTTGTTATTTCTCCCAGCCAGCTCCTCCAGAAATCTATTTGTTATTGTTTATTTGGGTATCAGTCCAAATTGCTGTGGGAGGAGAGAAAAGGAGAAGAGGATATGCTGTCAAGCTATTAATTCTAGCACTGTAGTCATTTAGCACTCTCCCACTATTAACGAATCAGTGTCCTGTTTACTGCAACACTCTCTAGAGCCAGCCTGAAAGTTAAATGCAAAACCAGATGTTAATTAGCCTCTTGCAAAAGTGACTCCAGCACTGTTTCTCATCAGCCAGGATGAATTTTGCCTTTGCTTATTTACCCACTGCTCTGTCCAGACCAGCAGCACCATGTCACGTCTCCCCAGAGCAGGCAGGAGCTGGGGGAGCAGGAACCCAGCAAGCAGCACCCAGCTGGGAGCATCACTCTTGAATTTTAAGCCTCTGCAAAACATTATATTGCAATAAAGGCCAGGCCGTGTCAAAAGCCAGGAGCGACTGTGGCCACCATCCATCCTCCCATTCTCCCAGGACAGAAGTCACTTTTCTGCACGAGTGCTCCAGTAACAGAAGAAAAGCTGTACTCAGGCAGAAGGCAGGGTTATGTTTGGTTATTTCCCCCTTTCAGGAAGGGAGAACCACTGGCAGCGGGTACAGCTTGACCTGTCAAAGGGACACACCTCCATAGAGCCATTTGCCCACACTCTCTGCCAAAGCTGGCTGTTCCCTGGGGCAGGAATGTTTGAGGGCAGAAGCCCAGTGTCCAGAACAGCTTTTGACAGAAGGACACAAACATGGTGCCAAAGGCAAAGGAACCACATTAGCCTTGGCACAAGCCTGGATTTGCCTGACCCCAGGAAGTTCAATGGATGTATCAGATTTGCAGCCCTGTGGTACTTGTCTGTATAATCCCAGCCTCCTTTGTGCCATCTGTTTCCCCTTCGGCAGACTGGCCATTAGAGACTCAATGCTAAAACTCGTGTCTCCTTAGTAACAGGTTTTTGTTGATCTCCCCCGTGCCTCCAAATCTTTCTATCAATCCGGTAATCTAGCAGGATTTTCCCTGCAGGGGATACATAACAGCATCAGTGGAAAAAAAAAATATATGGGACAGAAACACTTTAAGGCAAGGGTAGAAGGTGTAAAAGGGGAGTGCGTGAAGCTACAAGAGTTACAAGTCTATGGAAACCAGATGTTCTCATTATATTGGAGCAAGCCACCAACATACCTTCCCAGTACCAGGTCTGAGATCTCATCTGAGCACTCAGTCCTTCACTAGTTTTTTTTTTTTAAGAGTTGCCAATTGTGAACAATTTCCCATCAATACACAAGCCTTCAGAGAAAACACCCTACACAAACTCTGCATCCTTAAGACCATCTTCTCCAAGATCTCAAAGGTAAAAACACTGCCAATCTCAATGCTGTGCAGGTAAGGAAGGACTGTATTCCCTGTCTATAGAGACTGACTCTCTTACCTCAGATTTTAAGTCACTGATTGCTGGCTGCTTTTGGTTCCTTAATCCCTAAATCCCCACACTCTCTTCTTGAGGTTAATCCAGTTAAAACTCTCCTTTCCCTTTGGCTAGTGCCTTGCATAAATAACCACCTGAGGAGCAGAGCTGCAGAAGCCAATGCTCAGAGTATGGCTCATCCCAGAACTCTGTCCCACTCTGCAAGAGACAGCGTAAAGTTCTTGTTGCTGCCTACGCCAGAAAAGGAAATCAAGATTAGCTAGGTAAGGGCAAAAGGCACTCCTTATGGATTGCTTAAATCAGCAGGAATCAATCATCCAGTCCAATCCAAATCCCCTAGTTGCTTTCTGCCTTAAGATAACTAGAAACAGGTTTATGTTATACTAAGATAAAGCAGCCTTAAACCAGAGTAAGCCCTTATGCGAAAACCTCCCCTTTTTGGGAGGAAAGGAGAACTTGCCTTTGAGGTCAGCTCTAAATGAGCTACAATTACAGCCATATAGGCCACGTGGGATTTGGAAAAGCAACATGGATCAGCGAAAGAAAATCACCTCTGCAGGCTCTGCCTGGCTGGTCTGGCCCAGGCAGCTCCCTTGGCACTGAGCCCGTGGGCAGGAGAGCAAAAGCAGCACTAGGACAGGGAGCCAGCCCTCACCCTCAGCCTGCCAGGAGAGGCCAGTGCCATACACAGTCCGGCACATGCAGACCACGAGGACGGTCTCACTACGCACAAAACATCAACAGTCTGATCCAGCAATGATGTGTATTTGCTCAGCAGGAAAACAAAACACACCCAGTGAAGGCACACAGAAATTTGACTCCTACCAGGACAAGTGGGTGAATGAAAGTGTGCCCTTTTCTGACAGGTGAGACCCTACTCACTTCCAGCACTTGTTCCCCTGGGAAAGAGCCCTGTGTGGCACCATCCTCTGGGCAGGCAGCAAGTGGGTGCCAGAGAAGTCCTTAAGCTGAGACAGGTTTTAAGTCAGCAACCACACAGATCCTGCCCCTGCAGCCCCCACGTGTGTCTTACTCTCATTGTGAAGCTGGGCCAGACACTCTGGGACAGGAGGCACTGCCCACTAGAGTCAAAACACTGCCCATGGGCTCCCTAGTGTGTGCCAAGCTCTCTAAGCCATGCACTGGAGCCAGGCCTGGGACCACAAGCTCTTTGTGTTCCTGGTCATTCACAACCAAGAGGAGAAATCTGGTTTTGAGGGCTGTTTATCAGCCTAGTGCTTCCAAGATCCTCAGTCTTGAGAGCAGAGAAAATGAACAGCCCCCTCAGCTTGCTGCCTAACCAAAGAGACAGCAAGCAGGAGCTGCATTTAGCCTCCCAGGGTAAAGCAGTCACACTGAGTGAGGAGTGTGGGATATGAGGAAAAGCAAGGAGCCTGCACAACTCTGCAGTGCAGCACGTTTCCAACTCCATTCACGCGGACGTGGAAAGCCGCCGCTCAGTGCTCAGTCTCTGGTGCATATTTAAATGTTCATTCTGAATGGCCAATTAGTCAGAAGTGGAATGTTTCTGCATTCACAGAGGAGCTATTTTAAGATTACATTATGCTCTCTGCTTCCATTAATAGGTACAAATAAAAAAAAAAGGAAAGGAGTTACACCCAGCAATGCATTTGCCTCAGACTTGAGTGCTGCATGTCCAAAGTCCCAGCGCCAGCACAGGAAAGTTGATGACTTCTGTTACTGACAGGCCACATTCTTCTTCACGGCTCCAGAGATCACCCAGTCATCAGGCTTGCCAAATCTTGATGGAACAAGTCAAATTTCTGTGTTCACTGGCCACCTCTGCTGCAGGCCTGTCAACCTGCATCTTCCAGAGCTGTGTTAAACCTCTGTGGAAGTCACCAAACTGAAAGAAGTTAAACCAGACTAGAGCAGCATCTCACGTGTCCTGCAGCTCTGGAGGAGGCTGACCCAGATACTCTCATTCCAGACTTTCCCTGCTCGTGTTGCTCCCCAGCGCTGCCTTCACTCAACCATACCCAGTGCACATTTATACCCCTCCAGTGCCTCTGGTTCCCCTTCCAGGCCCTGGAGGACCACAGATATTTGACAAGCTGAAAGTTTACAGGAACTCATTTTGGAGCAAATCGAGAACTCTCCATTTTTTTAAGCTAACAAAACTCAAATCACTAAATGCTGTTGAGCTTTCATGAAAAACAAAGGCAGTTTTAGGGAAAATACACATTTATATTGGCCAAGACCGACCCCTCCCAATCTCTCCTGCATGTGTTAGGAATGCAGCTGTATCCATAACATCCACACACAATCATCCATCAACTCCTACATCCAGATTTGCTTTCTTCCACCCTCCAAGCCTGGATTGTGATATCAGGGTTTGATCAGCGTGGTTTTCTGAGAGAGGGATTGGAGGAGTTAAGAAGGGAAGCATGGATACAAGCATTTTGCCAAACACCACCCAGAAGTTCCATGCCAATGCCACAATTATTTTAATTCCAAAAATCAATAATCTTAACATGAGGCAGATTGAGTAGAGTCAGTTTTCTGTCAACAGTTTTGCTTTCACTAACAGGTTTATTCAGATCATTCTGAAGATCAAAACCACAGAATCCAACAGGTACAGGTATAATAAATCTCATTAAAACCAGAGCAGGTCAGCCCTCTGATGAACTTAAGCTGTAGATCCTTCTAATACTCTTGAAGAAAGCCTGGGTGACCAGCCAAACGAGGATTCCCTCAGCTCACAAATCCACATCTTCTGAGCCAACTGAAAATACTGTATGAGCTAAGGAAAACAGAGTTTTGTGTGTGGGTTGATTTTTTTTTAAATAATGTGAAGAGCAAGCAAAAAGTCTCAAATTATGCAGCAAATGTAAGAGAGTCAGAGCTGAAAATAAAATCCAACTTGGAGGAAAAAAGGTGATATAAAAACATTGTATTAAACCAATGTTACTTTGATGTTGGATTCAAGTCTAAAGAAATGCTTAGCCCACGCAGACATAAAAACCCTCATAGTATGGAACTGTATAAAGTACAGCTCTGTTGAAACATGTTTTACACAAATGCAGAGGGGAAAATGCAGGGGATTGATCAGTAGTTGCAACATATACGTATATATGTACATATATGTGCATGTATATGTACATATAAATGAAAAAGAGCATTGCATGTTGTCAGGAAAATAAATAGAAGGATGCCCAATGCTGGAATGTGCTGCTTAAAACAAACCTAATATGAATTCTGACCATGTGAGTCCTCAGTCCTGGGAGGGCTCTGCTTCCACTGGACCCAGGCAGGCAGTGGGACAAGGAGCTGGAGGCTCACTGACAGCACATTTAGTCCTCCAAAACTTTGGCCATTGTGGAGAAACCAAAAATTCTTGGCACAGATGCAGTCATTTCAACTTTGTTCATTTTACTGCAGTAATAAAGATATTGCTTTACAGTTCATATATGCAAAAAACGTGGATCAGAAAGACAGTTTCTAACTTTCTGAGTTAAAGCACACCCACCCACCAAGGATTAAAAAAATCTCTTTCCCGAAGATGTCAAGATATTTCTTTCACCAAAGCATTGGGTTTTCCTGGTTTTTAACAGGGATAGTAAGAGAAAAACCTAGCTTCTAATGCAGAAAACACTTCTGTGAAACTATGGAAGAGGGAGAAAATCCTGGGTTGCATTTAACTAGGGAACAAGGTCACAAATTAAGCAGTCTGAGAATTTCTGGTAGCTTAGCTCTGAATTAGTTCCCCCTCCCCCCCCTTTTTTTTTTTCTCCCAACCCCCTCCACTACTTAGTTCAAAATGCAAGACCAACAAGAACACATGATACAGCCTGCACTGGTACAGGCAAATACATGGCTGAAGTCACAGGAGCACATTCTTCAGAGCTCATGAACCATCACATGACAAACATCACAAGAAGTCAATTTACTAAACTCAATTTAAACTTGAAGAAGTTAATAATAATAATAAAACCCGCAATGGGAATGTCTCTTAGAAAAGGAGAAGCTGCACTTGAAAAGGCAGCAACAAACAACAAAGCCAAGATCAGTTCTCATGTTATTTGAAACTTTTGATTTCTAGTGCTACACATGCAAGCCAGTATTGCTTACAAGTCCCTGATAAATACTTGTAGTTACACAGCTTACAGCAAATAAAAAAGCTGACCAGCAGCCAGTGAAGATCTTATCAATAAGCCTCTCACAAACATACAAATATTGATTTTTATTGCAAGCACTTGAGCTAAATCTTTTATGATTCTACATGTCTGAAAACCAGCAGCCTGTTCATTTGCCATAAAGCTTTACAGGTATGAGTGACTTCTTTTTCAACAGGAGGACATGCAAGGCACAATCCTCCTTAGCTAAGTCACAAAGTATTGACAGCTATTCAGAACACACACAAGCTCTGCTTCCATCTCCAAGCAGACAAATGGAAATAAAAGCAGAACTGCCTCTGAACAAGATGTCATTGTACAAACTGATGTCCATGCTTTACCTGTATTGATCTCTGTACCAGGACAAAGGAACTTCTTTTTTAATTTCAAGAGCCATTTTCATTGGAAAAGTCTCAAAGCTATATGAACATTTTATCCTGACAATTTAATTAGAGATTGGTCCAATTCTAGTGCTCAACATCCAGGGATCCTGAAGGCTCTTAACTGTTTAAAAAGGTTGCAGTGATCTGCAGGCCTACCATCAAACAGATCACTGTAGACTCATCCTTGGGATTAAGTCATCTCTATTTGTGAGCCCTTATGTGATGATCTGTTACAGAGCATAAGTACTGCATGAAAGCCTCTTCAAGGCCTTCACCACCATCTGTGAATTACATTATTAACAATGGTATGAACTTCCTAAGAGCATCTGGTTCTCTCCCCACCCCCTTCTCAGATCACTGGGAAGAGCTCTTCAGTATCAAAACAGGCACAGGCAAAGCTGTTTTCCTCTTTTCCATGCTTCCCTGTCTCCTCCCACCCTTCAGCAGCAGACAGACAGGGCTCAGCTCTCCATTTCCATGCCCTGCATGTTATCTGCACAACTCTTGTTTGCTGTTAAATAAGGATGGACAAAAACAACTCCATGATGTGTGTACCACAGGCGTTTTACTGGAAAAAGTGGAAGTTTGTTTCATCATTTTCCAGAGGCAGCATCTGAAGTATGCTGAGAACTGTGCCGAGGCACAACGGGGACTGCACAGTCCCACTCCAGGACTTGCTCCCCACCAGCACAATTCCTGACATTAATCAAAACCAGGCAGCAGCCACTCAGCCAGCTTCAACAGTTACTGCTGCAGAAATAACTTTCTAGATGCAAAGAAGTATTTTGTCATCCCAATTCTTCTCTCACCAAGGATGTTTCAGAAGTTTATTCTGAAATCATGCCAGCTTCTTGTAAACAAGAAGGAGGAAGAAGCAGCATTGCCCAGGACATTGGAGCACACTCTCCACTGAACTTTGCACAGAGTTCACATCAAACAGCCTCCTTGGCTCCTCTAAGGGATCATTTACTCTTGCAGGAACAGAGCCTTCCTATCTTGTTTTCTACTGCTTGTTCTTCAAACCCAGCTTCTCCTCTTGCTCTCTAAGTAGGGCTTCTCGTTGCCTCAACTCTCTGGGTTCATCAGCAGCAATTTTTCCATTCTGTTTTGCACAATACCATTCTTTTGTTGCACAACAGTTTGCAATTCAGACATCGTTACAGCCCTGTAACACACAGCATCTTCCTCTGTGTTAAGTTAGCAGCAGTGTTTCTTGAAAGAAAAGAGCAACATTATGGGCAGTTCCATAAAGACTTGTATTCAGAGAGAAACAGAATCCAAAACTAACAATCCTGCAATGTGCAGTAACAGGCAGAAAATACTGGGTGGGGGGAGGAAGACAAAACTGTTTCTGCACAAATGCACACAAACCCTTCCAACAAACTGTTTCTCTTATATCCAAGTTTCAGATAAATAAATAATCAGACACATGTTGATGCGCTCGGACAGTTCCATCTAGAATGTGCTACTACTGTAATTAAAGGCAAATACAAAATTTCTTCAAGTTTATAAAATAACAGGCAAGTATTTGGGGTCACCATCAGTCCAATGTTGCCCGAATCTACGCTCTTTGTGTGGGCTGTAAGAGGAAGTTTGCAGTTACTGCTGACCTCAAGCTACAGGAGGGGAGGAAGCCTCCAGGGCCCCTCTGCCAGGGTTTAATCTCATTATGGTCACTCAGCTTTGGCGTCAGGCAGGTCAAGATGAAGATGGACCACCACTCAAACTTCTGGGAAAGCACATGGCTGTGTTTTTACACAGCCATTTAAAAAAGTCAAGGGAGCCACAAGAAAATTAAGCAAGTTTTATGAGTGGCTTTAGATGGATGGCTTGACAACAGAATCTTGTCTTATTCCCTGCAGCTTATTGGGAGGAATGGAGGGAGAAGAAAAGTCAAGAAACTGTTAAGTCTTAGACCAAATTAGTGGCAGTTTGAGAAAGGCTCTGCAAAGTCCAGGTCCCAGCATACAGTGGGAGCACAGTGTCCTATCAACAGGATCTTTATAACACTGGTACCTGCAACAGTAGAAACTAAAATCAGAATGAATTCCCATTTTTCAAACAGTATGTACAGGTGACCATGTAATCAAATTAATTAAAATTTTGCTAAATTGGTGCATTGATAATTACCCAATGAGCTCATTTTTGGAGGCAGTTCAACGCCTCACTTCTAGGACTGATGTCAGTGTCACATGCTTGGAGAGGATCAGTCTGCAGCTGGATATTTTAAAGCCTTCTATTAGGAGCATAGAAAAGTCAGCGGATTTCAACAGCATCAACCAATGAATTTTTGTTTTATCACAACAATTTAGTCACCAGACCCCACTGTCAATATCTCTGTAAGAATATCAGGCCATTTCAGACACTTCAAGTCACTTGACGGAAACTGAAGAGTGCAACAACTGAGTTGTTTCAACAGAGAAAGTTGTGTTTCAACAGAAAAGGAAATCAACAGAAAGACAAGGAAACAGGAAACTGATTCTGACTGGCTCCTGATAAAATAATTAACCTTTGAGAAACTAAACTCAGCAGCTGTAAAAATGCATAAACAAACAAAGAGTAGCAGAGCAAAGGGTGTTGAGCATCAGTAGCGCAAATGCTCCAGGCAGCAACATTCAACCCTGAGTTCAAATCCCATTCACTCACAGAGCAACTGTGATGTCATCTTTTATTCTGACATAATGCAGGATGTCACTGAAGTTCAGGGGCAAGTGTTCATGCAGGATCTGTGAAGTCTCCGCACTTTGATGCTCGCTGCTTGCACTTTGTACCAACAAGCAGGAACAGATTTGCATTACACAAATAAGCCGTGTCTTTATTGTGCAACCACATGCGACTTTTTTGGAGAAAAACAATGCTCAAATACAAGGAGTGCTGTGTGCATCAGGCTGCAGAGTGGGTGGCAGTGATGTTGTCAGAAAGCACTCGGCACAGCTTACCTCCACACCCATTGACTTCAGTAGAAGGCTACATACGAAAAGTCTCTGAAGATGAAGCTGAAGTGTTCCCTAACCCATGGCGCTGTCCATACACTATACTTAAGAAAGAGACAAAACAAAAACCACAGAAGTGAAGCAGCATGAAATTGCAGGGTTTGGGTTTTTACTTTTTAAAGACTCTTGCAGTCCCTGTTCCAGTTAAGAAATCCAACTGTAAACCCATCAGTTGTGGGCAAGCCCTTCCCCACACTGCCCGAGCCTTTGCTATGTCTGCAGTGTAGGATGAGAACCATGGTGTTTACTGCATGCGTAGAGTGCTCCCAGAAGACCTTGGATGAAGATGTGCTAAAGCTTCACAGTCAGCTCAGCTGTTAAATTGTTCAGTGAGACTGCCTGGGTTAGTCAGGGGCTGTACCAAACCCCACAGCACAGGAGACAGCCCATTTTCAAGATCCCTGGGAGCTTCTCTCCATAAAGTTCACAAATTCTGCATCGGTTTCATGGACAGATCAGTTCAACCTCACCCAGGTTACTAATTTGATTTCTAATAGTTTTAAAAACAGGAGAGTCAAAGGCAGGAAGCCCTGAACCTCCATGAATGTGAAGCCCCATGCACAGGATTGCAGAGCAAGAAGCAGCTCAGGTCCCTCCAGAGAGCTGGCAGAGACCAGATATTTGAACTTCAGCATGTGACAGACCCTCTTTGTACTCTGTGAACTTACGGGTGGATAAATAGGTTTGGTGCACGGGCTACAGATGGGGTCAGGGAAGGTTTCTATAACCCAGACAAACTCACAGTATTCCTAGCAGTTAACTCCAGAGGCATGTGACTATTTTCAGACTGTAGCTTTTATCCCAGTCACAGAAAGACAAGACTAAAGGAAATAACAAGATCCTTACATGTCCAAGCTCTTATTTAGCTGCTTGTGGTTCAGCAAGGCATTCCCTTTCATTTTAAGACAAGGCTTATAAATTCAGTGTACCCTACAGATTTTAAAGCAAGCAGAATGCATCCTTCTTTCCAAACTAACCCATCTGCAGCCAGAATTCCTCCGTACAGAATTCCAGTTTTTTTCAGAGATTTGAAGCTATCTGGCAGTTGTATGACGCTCGGACCAGCCTGCACATTTCTCTCCTTCTCTCCCTTTTATTTTTTTAATTTTAGACTTAATGTAGCATGTACTCTCAGAAAGGTTTACAATGCAGCCTTTTGTAGTTAACTTGCTTCAAGCTGGGCCACTGCCAGGTTGTTATCAATGACATTTTAAGGCAGATGAATGAAGTTCTTATTACGGTGACAAGCAGAACTGTGATATGGCACATGCATACATTGAATGAAGAGAGCTTGCTATTAGTTTGTCAGGTTAATAAATAAATAGCAATTTAATGAATAAAAGCCTTTTATTAGGAAACAAATGAACAAAATTAATATTTATAAAGCTTTAGTGGTTTAGAGCACCCTTTAAAATAAGATTATTCATTTCAGTCACGGCCACCATCACGGATTAGAGATTCTTGAACACAGCTTCCCCTCCTAATTCTCTTATCATAGCAGTGCAAGGCAAAAAGCAAAGCTCCACCTTCTGAACTGCTCAGGCCAGACTCAGTTTGAGATTGACAATATTGAAGGCCCATGACAGGAAACATTTCTGTTACATCTTCAGGACTGCAGCTAAAGACTGCACCTGTTGGAAGAACTGTTGGTTCCTTATCACAGCAGGAAGTTCTCACGTTTTACACAGTGTGCTTCCACACCACACAGAGCACTGAACCTGAGCCAAGCCACGAAGAGCAATGCTGCACATTAGACAAACCATCAGCACTCAGCCAGGAAATCGCTCCCCATCTGCCCCCAGAAAAGAGTCTACACTAAAACCCTGCTGGTATCTCTCACCCTTCAGGGTTCTTCAGGCATATCCCACAGCATATGCAGAGAATGTTCACCACCAAAGTGAAGTTTAAGGAGGGTGAAGTATGTCCAGGATGTCCCACTTCCCAGCAAGTAAATGAAATTCTGACACGCACAGATTGCTTCTCACCTCAAGCTGTCTCTGTCATGTACCCCCTTCAGCTCAAGGCATTCTGTGCTCATCCTAAAATCAAACTTGCAAGTTTAAATTTTGAACAAGCTGAGTAATTTTGGGTTGGGTTTTGTGGGGCTGTTTGTAGGGAGGGGGCTGTTTAGTTTTGGTTTGGTTGGGTTTTTTATTACTATACTTTTTAAACAGGGCACTTCTCAAATTCAGGACCAAGATGCGAGGAAGCGCTCAAACTTAAAAATTTATTTTGGCTCATGCCATCTTCTCCTCAAATGCTAAAAAAAATGTTCTCGAACTATTCCCTTCTCCTCAAGGCAAAGTCAAGTTTGAACTTTCTCAGTCATAAGAGAAGCAGATAGAAACTGCCCCAAAATAACCATCTCAGCCATGTACGATCAACATGAACAGATCTAAGTTAAACAGAGGCTTCCTCCTCACCAGAGCAGTTTCTGGTTTATGTGTAAAGGAAAAAATTTCCACTTCAAGGACCAGAAGTGTGGGTTGCAGAAGCATGTGGCACAGTTGTTATCTTTGCAGCATGAAGCACAAGTCGAAACCAGGGATCTGTAAAGCCTATGTGAAAAATAATCACTTCACCCACTGAGACTGTGCAAACCCTATTCCAGTCACACTATAAACGTTAACTAGTAATACCTCTCTTGCCTTAAAGTATCCTACAACTACGCCAAACTTTTGGGAAGGGGGTTGAAAATATGCTCTGCTCATATTGGTTTTCTCTGATAATTCCTTATTTGAGATTCAGGAGCAGAGCAGAAGCTGCACACAAGGACAATTCCCTCCCACCACCAAGGCAGCCACACAGCAGAGTGCTGAGGGACACAGTGGCAGGAAAACACTAAAAGCAAGAGATAATATATTAATATCTGATTCCCATGTGCAACTGTACTGACAAGTTTATGCAATATTAAACTCGACCCACACTACAGGGGTAGCTGCTGTCTCAAGATTCATTAAGAGGTGGAATTCAGGCTTACTCATTTTATTAACTGCTGCCGAACCAAAATACTACCAAGGAGGAAGAAACACCACGAAGAACAAAACTGTCTAAGTTGTCCTGTCTCACTTCACTTTTTGAAGTCACAAGCTTGCTTCCCCATGTAAGCACAACTCAGCTGAAAGAAACTCCAGAGCAAACTCCCAGTAACGAAACTCACTAGATGTTACATAAGAAAAATATTTGTTCAGAGAGTGAATTAAATTGTTGTCAACCATTGTGGAATGTGAAAGGACAAAGGGGAGGGCTGTCATTTCAAGGTTTGCACTTCACTCAGGAAGACAATACAACACCTAGGTAGCTGTTTCCTACCACATCTTGAAGCACTGTATTTAAATGCAGTGGTTACAGCATCTCTGAAGAACATGCCCAGAGCTGTTTGTCTTTAAACTATTTAAAACTGTTGAGGAGGACTGCAGAAAGTAAAACAAAAACAGAAACAAGAATAAAAAAAAATCAATCTTATTCCAGAAACACCTTTATCTTATGACCTAGCATTTCCTCTTGTACCTAGGTTTAGCTCTGTAGGTCAGAGAGCTGAGTCACTTCCCTGCCTGCCCCACAGCAACTATAAGCTAAATTTTCAGTGTGACACCCTGTTTCCTATTGAAGATGCTCCAGAACTCAGAACTACTGCAAGGGAACAGCAGGCTCCAAAGGATACCTGCTACTGTACAAGAAGCTCACAGACATCAGCTGACTCTCTGCAGTCCATTCAGGAGCTTCAGAGACCTGTGGGAAACTCCATTTTTAGATGGACTGAGTGAAAGGGCTGGTCCTGCACCACTCAGAAGAGTCCTACCTCTAACTACCAACCAGCTCTACTTTGGAAAGCAAAGCATTTTACACATGCAAGGCACATGCCCTGTCCCTCCCTTTCATCATTGTGTAAAAAGGGTAGAAATGAAAAGCCTGACATGTTTTGTTTCAGGATTTTTTTTCTGAAGAATCCTAATGTACACATTTCTCAGATGTCAGCTGTTGAAGCTAAACCAAGCCAGTTGAACAAGTCTTAAAAGTTCTTGCTGCAATTTTAAATATGATAGTTGTGTACATCAAAACAGAAAGGACATGGTAGCAGCCAGTGAAAACAGGACAGCCACAGTTCCCTGGGACAGGACTGGCTTTCCACATTAAAATTCACTTTTCAGATATTTCATGCAGTTACAAGTTGCAGTCCAACTCCTCAGACAACACCTCTGGAATTTACTTCTCCAAGATCTCCTGTGCTTCTCCATGGGCAGAGCAGTGGAAAGCTCAAGCATCAAAGCCACTTCCTGAGCTCTGGTATGAGCTCAGTACAGGGACACTATGATCTCTGATAAAACACTTCTTTCAAAACAGGTCAGATAAAACACTCTAACGTCTTTAAACTTCAACACAAGAATCTGTTTACACTGTGGCCTTAAGCTCCCCAGTAATTTCACCCTGAAACAGCCCCCACCAATGCAGTAAGTTCATTATTTCCATGAAGCCTCAGCTCAGGAGTCTCTTGGGAGGAGGAGGAGGAGGAGGAGGAGGAGGAGGAGGAGCAGTGCACCCCACAACAGCGAGGAGCCACAAGCACCAGAAGCACGAGGCGTTCCAGCCAGTGCCAGGGGCGTTCCATTCGCCGGGGCCATGAGGAGTTCACGTCACAGGGCATTGCCAGGAGTTTCATGATCACGGCCATGCACGGCAAGGGCGCGTCTCACCGTGGAAGCAACAAGCTGTTAAACTGTGTGACTCATCTCACAGCAACGTTTTGGGCCTTCCGAGAGGAGAGCAGCCCGCAATGAGCAACTCTGATAAGATGCATATTCAGAGGAATTCTATTTGGGCAAAAAAGCTATTGACACATTCAAACCCCCTGCCCAAATGCTGACTAAAACACATAAACACACAGACACACACTGCGATATTGCAGTATTGTGATAAGACATTTTGCAGATGGTTGGGTTGACAGTAATTTAATCAATTTATACGGCCCAACTCAGAAATGCAAAAATGGCTTTTAGCCTTCATAATTTTTTTATCCCTTTAAACAGAGCACTCCAGAGGAACCTTCCAGCCAAAAGGTAAGAAACAATGTGTGCCTTGCTTAGATCACTGACTACTTCCAATAGGTATCACTCTTTCTTCTCCTGCTTCCAAGATTCCCCTTTTATGCAAAAGATATGAGCTTCACTGTCAGTACCTAATAACCAAACTAAAAGGACACTCAGGCAAATCAATGGCACAGAGTGGAGTTATCTTTAATTCAGAGGCTGAACTAAACAACTGGAACACCTGGAGCAGGCAGCTGACCAGCCTAAGTGCTCTTGAGTGGCAGGGCCAGTTCCTGTGAAGGCAGCACTGGTCACAAACCAGCAGCTCCAATTGTACTTCTTGCCCATGGCATCAGCAAGAGTCAGATGTGAAGACTGCAAAGCCTCCAACACCCCCCTGGCCTCAGCTGGTCCTGGGAGGATGTGGTTTGTTGTGACTGAAGAATGAAACCTTGAGCTGCAGGCTGTGATCACGGAGCAGCTACACTGAGCTAAGCTGCCCAAAGGCCATTTTCCTTCTCTTTTTTTCTTTTTCATTTCCCAAGACAGAAGAGTTGCAGCTTTAGATCTTTCAGGATTTCTTCCAGTAACTGGAAATCCTCAGGCATTACTCCTGCATAAAGGCAGCTCTCTTACACTAAAATATTTCCAGCAGACTGATTTGTGGATGGCAGTCTCTGCTCAAAATAGCATTTTTCACTTAAATAAACATGTCATTGGCACCCAGAATGGCTATAGATGCTACTGTACCCTGCCCTTTACAACTTATTTTCATTTCTTAAACAGCACGAATCAATACTGGTCATAATGACTCATTACAGCATCACAAGCTATTTGCATTTTCAAATTACAAGCTCCTTTTCAAAACACAAGAATTTATGTGCCACTGGAACTCAAGAGGTGAAAACTGAAATCACTGATACATGCTACAAAAGGAGTTAGATCCCTTAAAATAAGATAAAGATTTTCTCCTGCGCTCTGCAAGTTTTAAGAATGTTTCTCTATGGTTCTCAGTGAGGCTCCAGTTCCATTGTCATCATCCTTCTCAGCTGCAAATACTGTTGTCACCTCTAAGGGGACATTCCATTCCATGCAGATCCTAGAGGAAACCTGGCAGCAGATATTCCAGAGAAGAGACAGGTCTTCTGTCACAGTTTAACCATCAAACTGCTTTAGGAACAGGAGAGTCTCATCACACATGAATGCATTTACACACACAAAAATTATCTGTGCTCCAACAGCCTGGTCTTGTCCAGCTGGAGAGAAATCACCTTTTAACAACCCAGCATCACACCCAGCAATGGAGGCCTCCTGGCTCCCTCACAGGGCTTTCAGCAGAAGTTTCAAAGACAGGAAGTTACAGATCACCTGACTGAAACAGTTTTATCTCCCAAATGGTGACACTTGCCACCAGAGGTACCTGTAGGGCACTACAAGGTTTGCCTAAAGCATGAATCAGCTCATTCCTCTGGGCCACTGCCTCTGAAAACTTCAGTTTTCAGAATGAGCTCTGGCCATACCTGAAAGACATCAGCTGGAGAAAACCAAGAAACAACAGATGACCTTCACTGATCAGAGCATCTTTAAATATTAGGCATTCCTAACTTTACTAAATATTTCACAAGAAGCTTCTGATTGCCCAGTCACGTTGTAGTTCCCTCCAAAAACCAACTCTCCATAACCTTATCCATGCAGCAGCAATCAAGATCTTAATTTATTTTAAAAAAAAAAGAAAATAGAAAAATAAGTTCTATGTGAGATAGACTGGACTTATCAATGATTAAGTGAAGTCACAATTACTACACTGTTTAACAGCAATTACAGGATCAGGGGTAGAGCAATGTTATATTTAGCTGCCCCATAAAAAAGTGGGGAAAATATTTCCTGTACCAGCAAGGAGCTTCCAAGCACAACATGACAGACACTCCCAAACACATTTCCAGGACTCCACTTCCTGCTCAAGCTGTTCTCTGGGGATTAAGGAGGGGAAGTCCAATGGTTTAGGTTTTAATTTGCTTCAGCATATTTTTTTTCCCCAAACTGTGCATTTTAGAACAGTATATACCCAGAGTATCTCTCTTTTTGGGTCAGTCGGTCCCTTCCAATAAAAGCATATTGTCTCCCTCAGGGTAGGGAAGACAAGTGAACTGTGAGAGCAGCCAGGGCCAGATTGCCTGCCCAGCTTCTTCACTTCTCAGGAAAGAGATATAATTATCAAAAGGAAAATAGCACTTTCCAGAAATTACAGATACTTTTTTTTTTTAAATGTGCATCAAAAATACTTTAAAAGGCCAAGTTTCAATAGATTATTTCCAATACAGGTAATTATTAGCCAAGAACTGCCTTGAACAACAACACATCAGCATTAGCACCAAGGACCTCATGGCATCTTTGTATTTTACTGTAGCACGGTCCTGTCTGCCACCACTTTCTGCTAACATGGCACATCAGAAGACAACCATTCTGCTGCAAGGATTGAAGATTGCACTCTTATTTCTCAAGGGTGACTGCATAACCAAAGGCCAAAACAAACAGCAAAAGTCTGGACAGACAATTAAAGGAATTTTACAAGTCATCAAGCAACTAGAGGGCTGTAAATGTATAATCAACACTTTGCATGAACTACCCTGAAATGAATGCTCATGAGATGCTCTGTGGCAATGAGAACAAGATAAAGACCTATAAATAAAAGCCATCCAATTTCAGAGTGATTCAGATCAGCTATTCCCCTGAATCCATAAGAGCCAATTATAACAGTTTATAGGGCACACTTAATGCAAAAAATCCAGTTTGAGGACACCAACTTCACCCCTTCTCCTTGTCTGAGAAGTTTCTCTCTGAAGCAAAAGGACAGCAAGCAATTTAAAAAGAGAACCCATTTCTGTCCTCAAAATTCTTAGTGACCTGGAAACAGAATTAGACATAGCCATATGCCTGCACACTGACTTGCTTCTCCCTTGCCCACAAGTTGAAGCAGCTAAGTTCCAGCAGTTACCAGATAACCTTTGCCTGCAAACAGCAAGGGTGTTATATACCCTTATACTACTGATAAAATTATTGAGCAAGATGAGCTTTCATTTAAAGAGGTAACCTGGAGACAGTCAAAGGAAGCTACCATCAGTTTACAACAGATTGGTTGAAAAAAAATTGACTTAAAACTGAAAGAACCAAGTCCCTCTGCTGCAGTTGACAGGGATCCATGAGAATGGCAAGCGTGGCAGGCTTAGGACCAAAGCCTTCCTAAAAATGTGTCTGCCCTGCTCACAAACCAAGGAGAATCATCTGAAATGATACTAAAGTTGTGATTAAGAAACAAGAGGTTTGTGGCAAAGGAGGAACTCACACCAGCTCTAACAGAAGGAGGGAGAAGCAACCCTCCCCAGATATCTAAGAGGCTAAAAGGGCAGCCCAGTCCTGAAGTGTGGTTAAGAAGTTGCAACAGGAAATGCAGAAGTGTTCAAACAATAGCAGTTAAGATCATGAGGAAAATCAAGTTCACTTTATACTGCAAGAGAAGTCTGAGAAAGCAGAAGTAATTACGAGGCCCAAAACCAGGCCAGGAATAGGCCACACTTACTTCTGGTACAGGATACACCTCCATATCATGGCATGGGAGGAAGAGAATATACACACATAAACCCAAGGCTGCATCCTCTGGATTTATCAGGCTCCACGGGGAGTTGTTTTTATATTTAACAACTAAGTAGTATCCAAATATCAGCACGGTTTCAATTTAATTGGTTGGGAAACAGCCTGGCTGTTGCAGATGGAAAAGCTTTAGAGAATACAACTAATTGTTCATATATATGTAAAATATTTAACAAAGGGAGGGTCTGTGCATCCAAGTGGGAGAAAGAAGGAAGATGCATCCAAATGGGAGAAAGAAGGAAGATGCCAAGAGAGACCTATTTATTCTCACTAGATGCATTCAGTGCTATAAATGCATGGGAAAAGGAATAGTGGAAAGGGTAAAGAAGAGGGGGAAGAAATCTCTGAAGTAATGCAGCACATTAATATTTATAGCAGGTAAGTACAAGCGAAATTAATCTGTGTTGCTAAGTAAACATACCTTAGGAGAGACATGGGAATGAAAGAGGGTGAAAAAAAGAAGTAAGTGTTCTGACAGCTAAAATGCCATTGGGGCAGGCAGGACCTGTCAAGTAGCTGATCTAGTTTCAGAAGAGGTTACCTAACACAACAAGAAATATTTTCAGACTAGCTGGCTTTTTCATTCCCCCCCCGAGGATGGAAGCAACTGGGATTTCAACTATTCTCTTCCTCCAAACATTCGCAAACCAGGCGTAACAGCAGTGTGATAATGCATGAGGTTTTTTAAGGATAAATGCTAACTTAGAACTGAGCGTACAGAAGCGAAAGCAAAGCTATTTTCACTCTCATCCTTGACTACATCAGAAACGGCACAGAGGGGGTAGGTAGCAGCTCAAGGGGTTAACATCTCGGGGTTTAAAATAGAGAAGTACAAACAACAAACAAAACAACAGCCTGTCCCAAGTTTAAAGAGCATGGAAAGGCAGAAGCCTTCAGAGCCGCCTGCCCAACCCAGGGCAGCGATGGGAACATCTGTCCTGCTGCACATCTCACTCAGGGATTTGGAATCCGGCCGTTCTGTGCCTCTCCTGGGCTTGACACAGCCCTGTGAAGATTCCATGCACTAAAGAAGGGGGAGAAAACCACCTCAGCTGCCCGCAAAGGCAGCGCCGGGCACTGGGGATACCCAGAGGGTGCTGTCAGATGAGATCAGCTGAGCACGGCCGGAGCCCCAACCATGTCAGGTCGCTTTCACACACGCTTCCCGCCTCTCCCACCGCATACAATGAACACAGACCAAACCGGGCGGATTTATGCCGACAGCCCCGCGCCTCCCCATCTTTCATAGAGGAGCTGGGTATGACCGGGACCCTGCGATACCACGAGGGCCGGGAGGAGGCTACCCTGCCCCAGCTCAGGCCTGCTGAGAGGCACCAGGACCCCCGCCCGTCCCCTCGGCTGTCAGCAGGCCACAGCCCGGTGGTGTGTGAGCCCCGTTCCCGGGTACGGCGGGCCCGCATCGCCCCCGGCCCGGGCCCTGGACACCGGCGGCACCGGGGGGTGAGGCGGAGGGGGT
>JANPWX010000186.1:505546-542307 GCA_024734555.1 Trochalopteron elliotii
CAGCGCGCGCGCGGCGCCGCCCCCTGGTGGCCGCGCCGCGTTAACCCCCGCGGCGCCGGCGGCTCCTGAAGGGTCCCGGCACCGCCAGTCCCGGTGCCTGAGGGGGCTGCGATGGACAGGAGGGACCGACATCCTTCTCCCGGTGCCTGAGGGGGCTGCGATGGGCTGGGGACCTCGACATTCTCACCCCGGTTCGTGAGACGGGCTGAGATGGGCTGGAGGGGCACGACATCCTTATCCCGATCCCTGAGGGAGCTGCGATGGGCAGGGAGGCCCCGGCATCCCCACCCCGTCCCTGAGGGACCTGGGATGCTCCGCCATTCTCCCCCCGGTTGCTGAAGGGGTTTTGGCATCGCTCCCCCCCGGTCCCGCCGCCTCATAGGTGGCTTTTATTAATGTATGTCAGCAGGGCACCCTCAATGTGCCTCCTGGCTGGTGATGGTTTGTGGAATCCCATCCTACTGGGAGCCGTGATAGTGGCAATCCCTGGTGAAAGATGGCGTTAATGGTCACCTAATGTAGCTTTTCCTTGGATTAGGCAGCAATTGTAACTCCATAATGAAAGCAACATACAACACCTGTTTGTACATCAATGCACGCGCCCAAACACCAAAAACCGACTCTAATGATTACATCTTAAGCATTCAAACATTCCCAGATGCAGAACTGCTTGGCGTTTGGGGGTCTGAAACAAACGGTCAAGTGCTATTAAACTTCATTGGCTTTGCAGTTTCAGCCTGATGCCACCGAATTAATGGGAAGGAGGTAATTTGGATCAAGAATCTACAGAATTCATGGGAAGGAGGTGATGGATCAAGAATTGTCTTGGGCATTAAATGACAACAGTACATATGATAACCAGAAACTGTTCTAAATGTTAAACAGAGCAAACTCTGTCAGGAGTGTATCAACCCACAGATTGCATTTAAGCACACGGCTGATCTGTTCCTCAGGCTGACAGCACTTCTTCCCTCTAAATTTAAGAACTGGAGAAGCCACATGGTCTCTCTTTTGGTTATTCCCCAGTTAAAATAATGATCAGGGAGGCTCCTGTAGCTGGGCTTGGCTGCAATGGAGAAGTCAGGCTTGCTAATGGGGCATTTTGCCTCCTGGTGGACAGGTCAGGATGGAGAACAGGCTCCCTAAAGTGGACTAAACTGAGTTTACAGAGTGGGCCACAGCAAGCCAGGGTCTTAAACATGCAAATATAGGGCTGCTTTCAGGCCCGTAATTCATGTCTGCATTGATACAGAGGATTGCTAGAAGACTAAAGTTCCCAGAGTATTGTAGCAGTTCCCTCACCTGAGACTGGTGTTTCATTCTGCATTTTGATCAAGTCATGCAGGGATTACAATCAAGAGATGATTATTTAAAGCAGGTTCCAGAGTAGACTTTTGTGTAATTTTCATATACCCTCTAGATCTTCCAGGTATTTGAACAGCAAACACTTTTTAAAAACATTTACCACAGGTAAACAAAGGAGTTGCTATCTACAGTTCACTGAAAGTCCGACATATCAGTTATTAGCTACAACAACCACAAACTGTGATAGTTCTCCAGCCTCTAGAAAGGTGCAATTTGCATGTGCAGTGTTTTTTTTAGCAGCAGAATTTAAATGTGGAGGAGGAAGCTATAAGGCAGATGTATTGGGATTGAAAAGAGCAATTAGAGGGCAGACTGTGGTCACAGCATCAGGGTTGGTACAAAAAACAGACTGGAAGCCTGTGGCCTTATTCTTTCCTGTGCTGGCAGCACTGTGGTCAGCACCTGCTGCTTCAGCCCAGAGTAGCATTTAAAAGAAGTGGAGCTGTACATGAGCTGGTTTTGTACACATTTCCAAAACTGACTATTTAATACACTGCAAACATTTCCCTGGCTAACACAACTTATTATTACTACATGTTAGGGCTTTTATTGCATAATCTTGGCATCAGCTGCAAAAGACAACAGAGTGCTCCCAAAATGTATCTTACATAGAAAAACAAAACAAAAAAAAAGATAGAAGAGGCAATTCCAGCAAAACATCTGTGATGACATATTCAGCCCATTATTTTGTCAACAGTGCAAGTTTGGTGGCATAATAAAAGGATACACTTTGCTTAGCAAAAACATTAAGGGATAACAGCCAAGTTAGATAGGGTACAATTAAAGGTTTGCTTAACCCACGGGATTCCACTTCCAGAAAAATAAAAGTAGAGCTGTTTTGATCCATCCTTCTAAATTCTGGTTGTATATTCTTGTTTGGGGGTTGAAAAAAAATCACCTTTTTTTTTTTTTTAATTTATGTTTCATTCTCAAAATGTTTTGTAAGTTAATCATAATAGCAACAGAATTCTGAATTGCAAAGGGGAAAAACCAAGCCCACCTGGGAGAAGAGATAACAGGAATTAATCATGTGCAAACTGCTTTGAGGAAAAAGTGCACAATCCAGTTTAAAGCCTCATTTTAAATTACTCCTGTGCACTAATTTTCTGCTTCATTTTGTTAACATAATTGATGCTAGACCTCAACACATTTTGGAAATGCACTGCAATGAGCATATTTCCTCCTGATACATTCCTTCAAACAAATGGCAAAGAAATGACAATTTATTAGTGTATTTTTCACATGAAAGTTGACCTCCTCTATTTCAAGGTTTCTTACAGGCTATCCCATGAAACAGAGACTAAGAGAGGGCAGAGCACCTTGCAGCTGTTCCAATGACATATACCATAGATAAAGTCACAGTTCAGCTTTCCTGCAGGTAGGCAGTCCAAAGGTTCTGCCATTTCCAGTATAAAATACAAAGAAAGAAACAGCATTGGAAAAACCTCATTTCCTGGCAGAAATTGCCATAAGTTTCTCAGTTGGAAGTCGTGCCTACCCCAAGGGAATTGCTGAACAGGCACCTGATTTACATTCGTGTAAATGAGTGCAGAATGCCTGTCGTACATGTGTTTGTCATTTGCCTTCTCCTTTCCCTGTCATATTATTCTTCAAAGAATATAGGAGAGATTATGAAAGGGGATTCATCAAATTCCTTTAGATTCAGGTTTTAAAGCAGTCTGAGAAAATGGCACTGTGCACTCCCCACTCATTAGTGCTTGTGTGCCTTTCCTGCAAGGCTGCTTCAAAGCAACACAAGAAAGAAAGCCTGAAAACTTTTAAATTGAGTTTGTAATTAATTTCTTTTTATGTCTGAGATCCTCACATCTGGTTAACACAATCCTCCCTTCAGCTGGTAATGGACTTGACACAGTTCTGGACTTTGTGAACCTTGAATCTGAAGGCAACCTGCCACTGGCACCTGTGGATTCTCTCTCTATTTGTGCTCTTAAATGTTCTCTGTTGCTATTCATAGTCCTTTTTTGATTTTATTTTATTTTCAGTCATGTGATGCAATGTTCTAAGTTCAGTACAGAAGAGTCTGTTGGGCTGTGCCAAAGCCAAAAGACAACCTACAGCAATTCTGATCATGGAAAGACATAGCAACCTTTGGGATTATTGCTTAGCAACTGCAAACACACAGAGGAGTAAAACTCACAGCCCAGCTCCACAGCAGGTCTGAGAAATCCCTAATTCACTTCAAGATTTTTAATGGTTGAGAACAGATGGGCATATTTTAAATCCCCGTTGGTTTGCAAAGCCACTTTGAATGCAGGAGGAATAAGATCTATTTTGATACCTGCTCCAAAGGTAAGGAAAACAGTTCTTCAAAGCTTCAGAAAGCAAAGGAGAAAATGTTTTTAAATTTTAATTGTATTGAAAAGATCATGTGTGAACAGGGTATTGGGCTTTTTGTGATTGATGAGATAAATACGCCATGAAACACATTAGGGAAAGCCAAAATTATTTCTGAGCAATAGAATGTCAAAGAGATTGGACTTTGTTTCTGAAAGGACTTTTATAAGGCAACATCTCCAAAATATTTGCCTAAACAAACTGAAGTCCTGGCTTGCTTTGTCCTACCCATCAAAATTCTCTAACAGAATAACAATGAAGCCATAAGAATATTATTTATGAGCAGATTTGGGTTTTGTACAGAGAACACAGGGATAATCTTTTTGTACCTGCAGGGATTCCAGCAAGAGTATTTTTCTCACAGCAAAGGAGCCAGGAAAGTGGCATCCTACTAAATAATGGAAAGCTTAGCTTGCCTTCAGCTTGAACAAAGGCTTACAGGAAACTTTATATCACACTTCAAATTTCCTGGGTGTTTCTAGAGCTTGCCTCTGTGCTCCATGCTTGCTGTTATTTGGCTCCATTTGGGAATGCCACAGGCCCTGAGAGCTCCCATTATTGTTGTAAAATCATACTCATAGATTCATTAAGTTTGAAAAAGACCTCCAAGATCATTGAATCCAACATTTGACCAAACACCACGTTGTTAATGTGACCATGGCACTGAGTGCCTCATCCAGTTGTTTCTTGAACACATGCAGGGATGGTGACTCCCCCCTTTCCAATGCCTGACCACCCTTTCAGTGGAGAAATTCTTCCTTATGGGCCAAATTCTCAACTAATGAAAATGAGCACTGAAGGTTATGAGCCAGTGGAGTATTATCCATTGTGCATCTCTGTAATCCTCCACAAATCCAAAGTTTCATGTCCTGATTGTAGCATTCCTTTGTTGTTTATTTTTTTTGTTTGTCCTTCCATACCCTCTTAGTCTTCTTCATCTGTCCTGCATTAAAGTACTGGGCACAGTTCTCCATGCTCTGCTTCCATTCCTGGAGTTACGTGGATGCCATGGAATGGAGACAGAACAGTCACACTGGTTGTTTCATGTTTTGTTTTGGTCAGACACATGGAGATCCTTTATAAACATTTACTAATCCTCAAAACCATCCTAACAAAAGGTTGAGAGCAGTGTAGAAAACATATTTGTCATCTTTCAGAATCAGCCACCTCATAAAGCAGAGTGGAGTTGTCACTTTAACATTGCCCAGAAACTGCAGAAGGTTTCATAAAGGATGTTTAAAAAATAACATAAGTATTTAAAACTACAAGAACAGTTTATTTTGGCACCACAAAACCAGATGATTTGGAATGTGACCAGTATATTTGGTTAACACCCTGCTTTGAACCAAGGAGTCTGGTTTTACAGCTTATTGAAAGGAACTCACCTAAGCAAGGAACAATTCCACAGGGTGGACAGGTTTCCCTTTCTACCACTGTTATCCCAGATCCTTCCAGCTCATGTCCTTTGGTGGTAAAACCAACTACCAACCTAAAACCCTCTCTGGGGGTCAGGTAGGCAGCTTGAGCCAGAAATCCATCCCATTCTCAGCAGGAATGGACCTTTGGAAAAAATTTACTAGAAGATGCCAACAAGCCCATTGAGAAAACAAACCTAGAAATTTAATGCTGTGAAGCATCCCACCCTTTCAGGCAGTATTTGTACTCCAACAGTGTTAATGAACCAGAAGGTCAACATACTCATATTTGAATATGTGTGCCAGGAGGGCTGTAGATCACATTTATGCATTTCCTGGAAGGCTGAACAGCTTCAGAACAGCTACAAATGCTTAAACAGGAAGACCAATACATATCAAAAGCAGTGCTATTGCTATGGATACTGAAAGGCCTCAGTGAAAAGCACTTTTAAATAAAAACTTGAAGAGGGTAGTGTGGCAACAAGTTCAGAGTGGAGATTCATCTCTAATTTGGAACGGTGTTAGATTATTTTTTAATATCACCCTTCCCTTGCTGTTGTTTAACACTGAGCTGGGTGATTTGCAGCATGCTGTTGATTTTTCATGCTTTGAATCTAGTAGCCAGTCTTCTGCTCCATTCTCTGTGTGTAAATCCCATCCCAGATGCAGACAGTTATGCCTGGAGACATATAGGAACATTTTTCAAATTGTGCCTTGTGAGCACCTCAGTTTCTTCCTGATATTTCACAGAATGAACATTTTGAGCAGTGAAGTTCTTGAAATTGTAAAGGGATTATTCTTTTACAGAGTGATCTCAACATAAAGTGCTTGAGAACAACTTAATCATAGAATTCATGGTATAGGTTTCTCCTTTCTGTAGAAGCTCTGCTGACCCATGAACCTGTGTCCTGATTACCTTAACAAAATGTCCAGAGCAAAAAATAGTTGCCAGAGTTGAAGTTAAGTAGTTTGTGGGACAAGCTCCCTCACTGCTCTTCACAGCCTCAGAAAAGCTGAAGCAGGGGAAGCATGTAGAGGAATCTTGCTCTGGGTATCTGGAAATTTCCATTACTTGCTTCCTTTGTCTCATATCCACTGGATTTCCTGGAGGCAGGGAATGGACCTAAACAGAAATAATGTGCTGGGGGTATGAGGATTCCACTGGTTGGAACTGGAGGACAAGTTCCAAACACTGTTCACTGCTTGGTTTCTGAGTCTCTAAGTGACCTGGAATTAATCATTCTCCTTTTGTGTCTCAGTTTCTTCTGCCCTACGAAATGAACACACTAATTTAGTTGCTCTGTCTCCAAGGGCTGTTGTGATACATAATTAATCTTTATAAATCATTTATTGATCTTTGAAGTAAAGGGTCTGTATTTATTTAAGAGTACAAAGCAGCAGTAACAGAATAAAAAAGGATCTTAGAAAAAATATTAGTTAATGCCTAGCAATAGACTCTATTCCTGTGTCACCTGTTAGGCCACTGCTGCATCTTTTGGCATTATATAACAGCTGCTTTTTTTTTTCTGTGTCACAGTGATTGAGGTATGGCTGCTCAGCCAGAAGAATCAGCCCAATCTGCAGATCTGCAAGATCCTGGACATGGACATAAGGATAGGACTGCAGCAGAGATGGAAAGCAATCAGGGGGCTGATGAACTGCCATGTCCTAGTAATTACGCTGCATGGCAAGAGTGTTTTCATGAAAAGGTACAACAAAGGTGTCTGAGTCTGCAGGAGAGAAAGGTGAGGTTGGTTCAAGCACAAAAGGCAGAAGAAGCAAAGGTGAGGAGGAGGGAACCTGGGGACTGTCTGGCCAGAGAGTGGTACAGTGAGGAGAAGGAGACACTCGGTACTCGCATCCATCTGCTCGACAACCTCCTCCCCACATTAATCCCAGGAGTAGAGCATCTGTTAATGGAAGTGGAGAGAGACCATGTGCTTGTGTCAGACCAAGAACCAACCAGATTTAACCCCATTAATTATCTTGGAGAATACCTGATGAGGCATAACCCTCAGTATAGTGTTCCTACAAAACCAGGCCCATACCTGAGAGAAATGGAGGTGGTCTCGGAGGAGCTCAAATCTTTGCAGCAAGGTACAACATCACAGAGGTGAGAGCACTGACAGTGACTGGTCACAAGGCCAGAGCTGGTGTCTTGGTCTCTGTTTTACAAAAGGAATGGTGTCCCTGCAGCCTGGCTGGCAGAATCTTGAGCAAAACACACCTTGTGGAGTGCAGTGCCAGGGATGGTGTTTGTCTCATAAAAAACTTGAGAAGCAGGACAAATGCCAGAACATGGCACACAAAATGAAACACTAGTTATTCCTGTTTAAGGCAATATTCTGCCCTTCGCAAGGATATAATTCCTCCTTAGACTCTATCTTAATTACACATGAGCAATGCAAACTGCTTCCAAACTGGTCTAGCTTAGTGACAGCAGCTCTTTGGGACAGGTGTTAGTATCAAAGGTCTGGAGACTCTTCAGATAATTTCTTCTCTAGTCTTCCAAACTTAATATAAACATCACCTTTTTTCCTCCTTCAGGATGATTCCTCTTGACCAAGCCAACAACATTGTCCTGGCACATTGTAGAAGCTCCTTCTCCTGGGATTTTTATTTAGGCTTTCCTTTTATATTCTATTTTTCCATTTAAAGTAGAAACTGTTTTCTTTATTTTGTTCTGCTGCTTATTTCTAGGCTGTTTGCTTTAGTATAATACTTAATGATTATTGGAACGGGGTTCCATGGCACCTTACGAAATGCTAAGGTTAGAATGTGAGAGCATTAGATGAACAATAATGTTTTATTTTCATTGCTCTGTTCAGGAAAATGTAGATGTGAACTTTTCAGTTCACAGATGAGCCAGAGGTGATTGTGATTAATGTCAAAATTACTCATTCACTACTAGATCACTTTATTCTCTATCTGTGTTTGTAGAATAATGACTTCTGTTTGAATGACTCTATTTGCATAAATAGTGCATACACCTTGAAAATTGGTTTCAGTGTCAGGAATTAGGGAAGTAAAATGTTGACATGTCTTATGCATAAACCTTAAATGAAGATAATTGAAGTTCCCAGTATCACAATGCTTATAAGGATATGTTAAGTCTCTCTATCTGAGCTTCTGTCTCCACATTTCCATTAAACATACTGCTGCAGTTTGTAGGAACATGCCTGATGTGAATACAACAAAGCAGCGTGAGAAGTGAATTTCATACAGTCACTGGTAAAAGAATTCCAGTTTTATTTTCTATTTTTTAAATGTTGGTCCACTGAAACAAATGAGCTGGGGAAATGTGTCTTGAGTGAGTTTTCACTCAAGCACAGACTGTTCTGGGGGGATGTTTAGGATGTCAGTCTTGCCACACCTTTGCTTTGGGAACAGTTTCATCATTACTTTTCCTTCACAGAGGGAGGCCTGGATACAGGACCATATCTCAGCTTTATTTTGAAAAAATAATTTAACTAAAATACATAAAATTTACTGGGGTTTTGGATTGGGCTTTTATTTGGTTCTGTTTTATGGGCTTATTTTCCCCTCTTAAAATACTTTTGGCTTTCATTGTGAATCAGAGCTTGTTTCTGGAGAGGACAGATTTTCCTGTTGAATGCAAAATGTTAGCTACCCATGAGCTGTTATATTGACCTTGGCTGTTAAGTCCCTCTTTACATTTGGAGACAGGTTCTCAATTTGTAGCTCTCAGAGCTGAGTCAAAGGAAGTGACTATCAAGACTTACAGAAATAAATATCTCTATAGACAGCATTGCCAGGGGCTTCTGTAATCATGGCTGTAGCAGGTTTTGCATATCCACTGGCAGTAGTATCATGGGATTTGCATTCACAGCAGCTCAGGATTTACATATTTGTGATGGCTGCATTGTGGGATTTGCATGGGATTCTTAAATCACAGCACACAGGATTTTAACACCACCACACAGCAGTGAGACTCCTCATGTGAGTCACTGGATTTCAAACAGGCCAGAATTGATACAAGAGCAATGCCAATCTGTGCTCAACCCCTCTCACATAAGCACCAGAAAGGTGAGGAATGAAATTCTGGCCCAAACGAAGGTCCTGGGAGCCTTGGCATTACCTTCAGGAAAGGCAGGATTCACCACATGTTCCCATCTAACACTTACCTATCCTCAGTGAGCTCTCTTGGACTTCCTCCAGTTTCTCCTTAACTGCCACCTGACTGGGAGTCAAGGCAGGAAGGAGAACAGATGGGAGAAATTCCTTATGCACATGGACTGATACCTGAGACAGAGCTTTTGTCCAGGCATGGGAGCCCTTCTGGCTGAGTCACCCATCCCTGTGTGGGAGGCAGGCAGCTCTCTTCCTGAGGAAACATGTTTGGTTCTGCAGGGAGAAGTCACCTCGCTGCCATCTCATCTTTTCTGGAAATGTCTGATCTGAAACGAGCTCGCTTTGCAATGGGTGCCTGGTGCTGTTATCCCTGTTTTGCCATTATTGTCTGAGGGACCCCAGGCAGAGGATGGAGCTGCTCAGTTTTAGGACCCTAGAAATGAACACAAAACTGCAGCCCAGTGCAGGTGCAGCACAGAATGTAACTTGTGCTGGAAACTGCCCAAATTAATCACCAAAGCACCTTGGCAGCTCTGAGCACAGCCCAGGCTCTGCTTCCAGTTTGCAGACAGTTCTAGAGGAGGAGCTGCCTCTATAAATGGTTTGGTTTTCTCTTTCTGCTGCAGCATACATCGGAGAAAAATCTGTTTGTCCACTTAGGTTGGTACCTGCTGCATTCCTTGTCTTCTCTTCTCTGGCTCTGGGAAGGAGTCAGAAGATGAGAAAATATTTTACCCTTCCTCTGCTATCAAAGTGCCCGAGGCTGAGCTTCCTCAGCAGCACTTGTGCAATGCCCACCAAGGATTAAGAAACCAAATGATTCGTTAAGAAACCTCTGTGATAAATGGCCATGAAGAGCAATGACCTTGTGATAAAACTGACTGTGATCAAAGTGTATTGCTGTGACATGTAAAACAGGTCTTTCTGTTCATTAAAGAACATATTCATGGGTTATAATTTGTAGGATGACCCCAGAGGAATGGAAGAGAGCAGGGACAGGATCAGCACATTTCACAGCATGTGAAACACAAGGGGAAGAAGGGAGCAGGAATCATTAGCTAAAATATAGGTTTTGGAGTTCTCAGGTACAAAAGAGGAGCAATCAGGTACAAAAGAGGAGCAATTCCTCTTTCTCTGAGTAGCTACAGAAGGTGTGAAGGCCACGAAGATGAGCAGCTGCCTCAGTGCACAGAGATTCCAGCACCCTACACAAACAGGAGCTGTTCTCTCCATTTGAACTGATCATTTGACTTTAAGCATTTTGACCTTCCTAAAGGGTTTTTTTCCCATTTCATAAATTAACCAAGTCAAAATCAAAGCAGCTGAGTTCAGGATCAATTTTATTCACTTCTTTTGTTGTGTGAGATGGAGGATTGGGAAAAACATGGCTGGGTGTTTAGAGAAGCAAAGAAAACAAAAGCAGGAAGGAGCTGACTGGCAGCCCAAACCTGCAAACTCTATGTGTTCAAAATGATGGAGAGGCTGAGGTATTATCCCTGTCCTAAGGCTGTGAGGGTTCTATTGTGTGAGGCTGCTTCAGAAATTTCATTGAACATTGTTCTTTGCCAGTGAAGTGCTTGTGTGAAAAGGTACTTGGGTTTGGAGACAATGAAGGCTGATGCAATTTTGTTGGTAAATCAACTGCAGCAAAATTATGCACCTGTCTCCCTGCTAGAATTGAAAGGAAATTGAAGGACATCTACACAATAAATGATGAATGTCATTATAAACGTGAAGGTAAAATGTGTGGCTGTTGAAATGACACAAAACTAGGGGAGCTGCACGGATGATCTTCTATTAAATGTCTTCCATGTAGACAGGAATTTCAGCAAAGAGTTGCTTCCTTTTGTTTTGTTCTTCAAGGTAGGCTTAGTCAATCATAAGTATGCTTATGATGGTATCTTTCTAATCCATGTTCCCATGTCCTACAGGCTGGCCCAGATGAAGGCTGAGGCAAAGAACAAACGTGGAGAAAGGAAGGAGATGGCAAGACAGAAGGCTGAGGAGACAGCAAGGAGAAAGGAGGTGTTGGCTGCTCTGTTCAAGGAGTGGATGGTGGAGGACAATGACAGGATCCCAGCAGCACTGGTAACCAGGAGAGATCCTGCTGTGGTTGCTGCAGACAGGACAAAAAGGACATCTGTGCTAGTGCCATGTGTCCTGGCATGGCAGCACGGGGCACAAGGATGGGTGATGGCTCTGCCACCACAGGATCAGGGGACAGGGTGTTGTCCACAAATCTTACCTGTATGTAAGACCCGTGACTGGTCCATATGTCTGATTATTCTGGGTGATTTATTTTAGTAATTGTCTACTGTTGTCTGCATGACACAGGCCTTTGACTGTTACCTTGATTTTTAGGTTCAGAGTGCCATGAGGTCTTTTCCAGATGTCACTGATTCTGTTCCTGAAGATATGAGAAAAGGCAAGTTTTCAATGTGTCTTCCTCTAGTTTTATTGCTGTGATCTGAATTCTGATGTGAACGGTGAGCAAACAGCAAATGGATTTGATAACAGAGAAAGAATCTCCAAGGGTAGTTACATCAGGATATGAACCACAAATTTTCAGGTAGATTGGAAAGAGACTGAACCACCATGTAATTCATTCATATGAATTGAAAAGTATGGAAAAATGTTTAAAAAAATCTTTCAGGAGATAGAAAGACCAGATGCAAACCTTTTCCACTTACATCCCTTTTTAGCCAGACATTGCCATGTGCTTATTGCTATTTTTAAAAATCACTGTACCGACCTCCTCCTTTTTGTGTTTGTCTCATGGGAGTTCTTGGAAATACTGGCATACTGGGAGATATGGAACAAAGTGGGATCAACAAAATAAAAGTCTGACACTGTTGCCACCTGTTATGGTTTCAGGGGAAGTGCTGAGGTTTATTTAATGCTCCACCCAAAGCTCATCTCATCAAGCCATTCCCTTGGCCAGTCCCAGGCATCCAGTGACACACAACCATGGGCCTCTGTACCAGAGCATTCAGCTCAGAAAGATTTCCATAATTCCTATCCACTTTATATAGCTCCCACTTGACCTCCCCAGATGATGATAATTGAATAGAACCAGGAACACTAAAGTGGCAACGGGAGCCTGCTGCCAGCCCTTTACATCGAGAGCCTGTACTGATCATCAGTGATAACAAATGTGTCTTTGCTGATTTGGGGTGATAAACAGGGCACTCCAGAGAGTGTTTCTGTGGCTGCTGGAGTCACCTCTGCTTGGAGCTCGCCCTTGCTCAGCCCTTGTCTGTATTGCAGAATTGTTCCTCTGAGTAATCAATCACCCAATGTTGGTAGGATGTTGTGTGACTGCCAAACACAGTCCCTGTGTTCCTGCTGTGGAGCTGTGGTTCCCCACTGCAAACAGACCCTGGGACACAAGATTGTGAAGGAATTTCCTGCCCAGATATTTGCTCTCCAGATGCTGGGGGTGCTCTCTGTACTATTTCCCTAATAGGCTCCATTTCTTAATTTGTTTCACTTAATAGCATTCAATATACATTAACAGAACATTACACTCTGTTGTATAGTTTAATAAAGATAATGTACAGTTTAGGAACATATTAACCAACAAAAGATAAATGCATTCTATGATGAATTTTCTCATTACTCCTGATATATTTAGAAGAAAGAACAGAAAAATAATGCCAACAGAAATAGCATGTCTCTTCTCAAAGAACTCATTCAGAAACCTATATAGCTGTTTGATGTCTCTTCTCAGTTCCATTATAGCAGCCCAGAAGCTGACCAAAACATACTTTTGAATATCATCATCAGTAAAAATATTCCCATATTCTTGAGAAAATTACTATGATTTTCAGATTCCTCTCTTGCAAAGCAGAATCCGTGTCTCCAGAGTTCTAAGGCAGTTTTATCTGTTTGTTAAATCAAAAATCATTTCCTCCCTCACATAATTAGTTGTAAGTACTGTTAAAATCATTGCAATTTGCACCAACTTATGTCAAGAATAAATATGACTCTACAGTTCTGAATAGCTAAATGGAGATTCTCAGCAAGGGAAATGCAAGCAGATTCACATGGTCTCTGTACAGTCAGATGCTTCAGCTGCTGTGGGATAACCTCAAATAAATGTCATCCAATATTAGAAGAAATTTAATGTAACAGCACAATGTGCAAAAATACGTGCACAATATGCAAAATCACAACTGTTGCTTTCTGAACCAATATCCCTTCATTTTTTTACCAGCAACCCATGGCAGGAAGCTGAAAATCTTAAACACGTTGGAAAAAACAGTAAGTCTAAAGGAGTTCACAAAGGTGAGAAATGAAATAAGAGCATTTGATTCAGAATGTGGTGTTTATCATGAAGTGTCAGCATTTCCCTGGGGACAGCCCAGAGGAGTCAGTGAAGGGCTTCCCTTCTCCAATAGGTAATGGGCTGTATCTGGACATTTCACATTCCATCTCCATCCTCTGCCCTCACAACACTTCCCCTCTGGCCAGCTCGAGGGAACTCTTTTGCTCTCCTCAGAGCTGCAGCCTGTGCTGCTCTTTGGGAAGTTACTCCTGGAGCAGTGGTTTTTAGGACACCCCTCCCTGTTCTTTCTGGAATGTCAAAGCCCTGAATCACTTGTGAATTCAGACTTTGCTTGGCTGCTCACAGGAGGTTTGGTGGCCCACTACTACCATTAGCCTGAGGTAATTAGTAACATCCTCACAGTATTGTTATTTCTGACAAAGTTCCATTAACCAGGATGAACCAAACCATGAAGACCTGGGATGAGAAGCATATATCCTGAACTGTCACTGGTCTGAACCATAAACAAACTGCAACAAGTCTCATAAATATTCACAAAGCATAACCAAGTAGTTTTAAACTCAAAAGCTGTCAGTGGGAAACATCAAAAGTGTGGTTTTAACTCATCAAAATCATAAATGTAGTTGGAAGTTTCACCCCATTACTCTGCTGTTCCTCAAGCTGAAAACAACCAAACTGGTTCAAACTGTATTTATTGAAAGCTGCCCAGGCCAAGACTTTGCCAGCAATTTCTACCTGCGACAGAGCCAGATTTTATGGCTGGGTAATTAAACCTGTTAAAAGGAGTGTTTAGAATAGGAATAATGGCAGACCCTCATTGCAGCAGTGCTAGTGGGTGCTGTTATAATAATTAAAACCAGAGTATAAAGCAGCTGTGCAGAGACTAATTCCAAGCAACCACATGTGATTTTTTTGTGCCTTCCTCCCTCTCAGGAGACTCACATGTTTGGTATTTTGCACAGAGATGCATTTTTATGGTAACTTGTTGAAGGTTTTTTAAAGCATGAAATGAGATATTTTTGAATTTAACCTCAGAATTATTGCATCTAATTAAGAAGACTGTTGTGGATAATGAGAGCCCAGAGAATTGCTTTTGTCACTGCACTGAAGCATCAGTCCATAACCCCTATGGTACATATATATAATCACTGAATGAATTCATGCTCCATTAGCATTAGAAAACTATTTAAAATATACTTTGTGTACTCTTTATTTTAACTCAATTAAAGATATGACAACAGAGCTCAGAAGCACAAATGACATGGATTGTCAGGCTGTCTGATTTGCCAGGAATGTTCTCTCAGAACATATTCTCTGATGCTTTTTCCAGTCCGGTTTTAATTGAATCAAATGATGAGGCTTTCATCACTTCCCTTGGGAACTGTTCCATCATCAGGACAGGGCTGCTTCTAATCCTCAGCTACAATTTACCTTTGTTCACCCCTTTCCATCATCCACCAAACCCAGAAAGAGATGATCTTCCTCCATGCTGGTCATGGCCCTTTCCCATGTGGAAAACATTGTTTTTAATGGACCTTAAAATTAAATAGCACTTTTTTTTTTTTTCTTCCTTGAATTCAGTGCAGCTTTGGGTTACTTAAAGGCTGCTAGAAACTCAGTAGAGAGACCTCACACATCTTTGTTTTTCGGGCTTGGGGCTTGTTTTCAGAAATGCAGAACAGTGGCTGTTGTATTTTTACATCCTTTGTGACAACCTCGTGGGGCCTTTTATATGAAAAGCATTTAAATCCCAGAGACCAACCCTTAATAGTTTATTTCACAAGCTTTGTGCTCTAACACACAGAACCCCCAGCAGTCTGGCCCAAAGCTATTGACACCAAGGGAAATGCTCCCATTGCCTTTGCAGGGTCAGAGTCAGGCTTTAAAGGTGAGATTATTTTCCATGATTGCATGTGGCTTTCTCCATTGCTAGTGAGATCAGTAGGAACAAGAAGAACAGATCCATTGTTTTTGATGATAATGTGGTCACAAACTACACCAAGGTCTCTGGGCAGCACGAAGGAGGCGTGCCAGCTTTCTTTGGAGAGGTGTCAAAATCTGTAGGTTAATAACAAATAAATGTATGTTAATTATGTGTACAGTAATTTACACATCAGCTAAGAAAGGCTTAAGCCTGTGATGATGCCTCCTGCCCACATGGTGCTTGTAAACAGTGTCCTGTGAAGCTGTTAGACACAGTATTAGTGCAGGAGCCTTTGGATGTGTCATCAAGGTGACATCCAAAATAACAAGATGCTTGTCCAACCTGTCTGATCCCAACAGCCTCACCTCTGAAGTTCCTCTGTCACAGGGCTCTGAGTTCTAATAACCCCAAGAAGCTGGTGGATACCCACAGCCCCAGCTGTGCCACCTTCTCTCCAACCTACATCCTCTTTTAAGGCTGAAATGAAGAAAAAACCCACATTGCATTAGGAGCTCTTCTTTCCTACCAGCCACCCCTCAGGCCATTGCTTTTTTCCTGATCTTCCTCTCTTTTCCACTTGTCCCATATATTTGGAAATTATGCAATATAGACATGAATAATAATAACATATATTAATATTTCAGCTGGTTATTGCCTGTGTGGCATTTCAACAAGTCCAAGATATTTTAGCACTTATGTCAGGTATCCATACACTTAAAATGGGATAATGGGAAACGTTCTGTGCTTTGGAAATTCCTCCTTTTAACTGTCTGGGTTCCCTGTTAGTGTGGCTGGCTCCAGAAACCTGCTATAATAATTCAGCCCAGGCTCTGGGATTGTGGTTTGTTCTGATGGCCATTATTATTTATGTCATGCACACCACATTTTTAGAACCATATTGCTTTTGCTCATAAAAGCCACATGGCTATAAATCCAAAGTGTTAAAGTGTCTCCAAGGTTGGAATGTAAAATCAATCTCAAGTCAGTAGTATTCCCAGTGTCAGAGGACTTGGGTGACAGCAGGCTCATTTTCAGAAGGATCTTGCATTTTTTTATTGTATCCAACTGCTCCTCTAAACACTTAAATTGTAGGCAATGCTCCTTTTGTGGCATTTGAGAGTTGAGTGACTGTCACTCCTGCAGAATGTAATGGCTCAAAATGCCTCCTTGGGAGTGAAGTCAAGAATAGCAAATGCTGCAGAAAACCATGGAGAACTTAAATCCTCCACAAGAAAATCGAGCTTAAGCCACAACATTTCATAGGAGGGACCTGATCCAGCATCTCTGCTTGAGCTTGATAAGTGACCTCTGGACCAGGAAAGGAACTGTTCAGGATACATTTCTGCAGTGTTCCAGACTTGTTTGGAGACTATTGTTTCTTCTGAAGGGGAGAATGAAGTAGGCACCAACTCTGTGTTGTGTTGGCAGATTAAATTACAAATTCCTAAATATTTGATTGCACACAGTAGATTTTTAGGAGTTCAACTAAAGGTGAAAATGCTTGAAGAAAACTAACTATGTCCACTGCTGCTTTCTGTCCATAGCTTGTCCATTCCTACACTGAACATGTTTCAAGTGACAAGTTCCAAGAAATCATGGAATATCTCCATAAGTGTGCTGAGGACTTCCAAGAAGCAACAAAACATGATACACGAAGGCAAATTTTTGTTAACCTCTTCAACACTTGTCATTATAGAAAGGTAAGCAAAGCAGCTCTCAGCCTAATTTCACTGTGGGCATGCTCCCAGTTTGGTATTCCTCTGGGTCACTGCTTGCTTTTTCTTTTTCTCCACTCTAGATCCTCTCTTTGTGCTTACTCAGCAGTATTTTAGAGAACAATAGCTGCTGCACTGTTGTCAAATTCATAGTTCTTAGACACAGAAACATCCAATAGCCTATTAACTGATGGCTAATTAGAAACTTAATTACCTAAACTGATGACTTGGGACTGAAGTTTGGTGATTCTGGAGAAGAAATTAACCATGGCCTTTAATTTAAAAAAGTACCTGCTTCAACAGCATGTTCAGAATATTTGAGTGCTAATTTATCTATTCAGCCACATTTCAGCAAAGCTAATCTGATGTAGATTGACTTTAACAAATGTGCACATTACTTCAATAATTACATATATTGCATTAATTATGTTCCATTACTCTATAGATCTGAAGGGCTTCTATCAATAAATCTCATAGTTAAAATTTAAAATGCAAAATAATCCACCTTTACAGCCTCTCTGAGAACAGTACTGTGAACTTCAGCCACAGTTTATGGACAGGAAATTAAAATACAGTAAGTCAGTTACAGAGCTGGAAATGAAACTCAAAAGCCATAATTTGGTTTTCAGCAGCTTTAAACTCTATCTATCATCCTCTCAGTACACCTGCATCCCCATTAAAAAGCAAACAAAAAATGTGCTAGGCTCATTAGAAAACCAATAAATAGTAGGAACTGAAGAATCAATGGCATAAAGTATTGCTAAAAACTTGGGCTTCATCCAAAAAGTGTGGTACTTGTTATGAGTACCCTCAGTTTGGCAGTTGCTGGCTACCACAGAGCAAGCAGTTGCCCAAACCTTAGTTTTCTCCCCTACATAAATTTTATATTCCACCCAGCACTCCTCCAGCTATGCTTGCAGCGCCTTCCCAGAGTGAACTGTGCTCTACAATGTCATGCTAATAATGTCATTACTGCCAAGAGAAAGGCATTACAGGGCTCGTTTCAACACCAATAGTGTGTTTTAGAGAATAGCAGGCAAGCTGCTGTTTCAGGGATGAAGGAGGAAATGTGTCTGCTTCCCAGCTAGGAGACATTTCACTTTCCTACGACTTTGTCAAGAAGGGCTGTGATGGATCCTCCCGGCTACAGGGATATATAAACCTGAGTCCTGTCTTTGCCACCGATTTCCAAAGGATCCCTTCTTTCCTTTCATGTTTTAAAGTGACTTTCTTCCTATTATTTCTGTGGCAGTAATCACCATCTCCATGCTGCTAATCCCAGTGGAATCTCAGAGGCAAAGGGCCAAAAACACTAACACAACAGGAGTGAGCAGCTATCAGCAGTGACGCCACTGCTGTGGAAAACAAACTGATCAGAGCACAGAGTTGTGGTTTCCAGGCTCCGAGGTAGCCCTGCCCTGCAAATTGAGTTCACTAAAGTGTCACGCAGCTCTTTTAAACCTGGCCTGGTTTATTTTGTAAAGTTCTACTGTACCCACAGGAGAGATAAAAATGCAAAGTAACCCAAGGACTTCTACCACTTGAATGTGATCCATTACCTGTAGAGCCCATTCTGCAAAGCACAGCAAAGCAGTTGTTTCAGTTCCTAATTTCCATTTGTTTGGTAGCAGGCAGTTATTCCAGTCTGCATGGTGAGTGTGGCTGGCTGCCTCAATGAGCTGCAATTAGGGCCAGGGAGCTGAGAAAGCAGTGTTTAAATTACAGTCAAATTAGAAGGTATCCACATGATCATTATTATGATTTCAAATGCATGCATCCAGAAGGATGGCAGCTTAGCAAGGACAGCCTGGACCATCCACTGCAGCAGAAACTTTCCAAGACAATGGCAGAACACAGTTGGATCACTGCTATAACACCCCAAAAGGCAATGGCTCTGTGAATTTTTAGCTTATTGTCTCTCTGCCCACTTGTATCAGTTTCTTTTATAACTATGCATTAATTTGCAGGGATGTTTTAAACATGGGATTTTTAAATGAAATTGAATTTACTCAGAGATTAGTTTTCAAACTAATGAAGTTTGAGACACTCCTGATTATCTTTCAGCAGCAACAACAAAGTCTGCTTTCTCATGACCTTTTCTAAATGTCTGTTCTTCCCTCTTGCTCACTAACAAGCTCATTGTAGGGTTTAGGATACACACATCACATTTCCAGAAAAACAATCAAGTGGTTAAACACTGACCTATCCCTGATTAAATGGCAAGTCTTGTTTAGTCTGTGTTGCCAAAGGAATTACTCACAGGTCACAGAACATTGCTGAAAACAGCTGAGAATCATCACCTGCCAATATCTAGGTGACAAAAAAAAATAGGTCAACATGTTTCAACTCCCTGGGCACTAAAGCTGCCTCGAGTTTTGGGCAGCTGTACAAACACAGATGGTTTTCTGTTGTGGAGAGGAGAGGCTGTACCTGTCCTGCTCACAAGGTGCAGCACGGAGGGCAGGTGGGCAGGAATCTGTCATCAACCTCCTTAGTCACACACCAAGTGCAAAGAAAAGTCACCTTTTCTACTAAATTTAGGAACTGGGAAAAATAGCACAGCTGGGGAGGGGAGTTGGAAATGGTTTCTTGTTGTAGTGCTCCTCTCTTCTATAGATGGCTGTGACATGTTCATCCCAGGGTAAGTTGTAAGGAAAAGTGTCCTGAAATAATAGCAACCCCTGCTAAAATGGAAAATCTGTGTAAATTGGGAATGTTTAAATAAGTAAATAAACCCCAATTAATATTTTGCAATTTCAGCTATTTTATCTATTTTTATACGTTTATCTATTTGTATATATCCAAATAACAAAAAAATCTTCAAGAATTTGAGTTATCTAAATCCTCCAATTACATTATTTTAATATGACAAAAAGGTAACCAAATCCCCAAACAACATCCTTATTTTCTTTTTAATAATACTTCATTCATCTAGTCCCATTTTAGTGAAGTGAAATTATGCATTAGTACTGCAAAGTTCAGGGCAACCAGCAGATGATTGTGACAAGTAACAGCTGAGGAAATTTAAATGGAAAATTAAGTGTGTGTAATGGAAATACTGAATGGAGGACCCAAATATTCCACAGTGATCCAGGAACACCTTCAGAAATGTTGTGTGTTTGTGCATGTCCTAAACAGATCAGAGCACGATCTGATATATTCAACAGAAAGACAAATAACAAGAAGAAATGTTTGCACAGGGATGTGCAAGGTGTCTGTATGTTAATGTCAGAAAATACTGGGAATCAGGACCTACATCTTGTAACTTTAGGGACAGAATTCTGTGATGACATTTGTTGTTCCAAACCCACCCATAGCTGAAATTCAACCCTGACTTCCTGCATTTTTTTACCAGTAGGAATTAAATTACCAGAGTCTGAAGCATTAAAATTGGACCAGATGGCTTCTTACATTTCAGTTCTGGTCCTTTCTGCAGAACTGGCAAAAACCCCTTCCCTGTAGAGGAAGGTGCTGCAGTACCAGCAAATGTGATGTGTTCATTTAGTTCCAGCATTAACTTCACCAGTAGGTGAGATGTATATCTCTGGGTTGTTTCCATATCCTCTGTTTTTAACTATTGGTGCCAATAATTACAATTTCAGGATAAACAATGCAGTCATCTTGAGATAATTTCCAGAAAAGAACAGCAAATTCTTCCTTTATTTCTTTAGTCTAAGCGCAGGTAAAGTTCACAAGGCATTAAAAGCCTGGTGAATTTTAGATTTTGCAGTTTTTAATCTAAGAACAAAATGTGAAAAGGAAATCAGTAATTCAGAGGGAAAGCTGTTCACTACAAATAATGAACTTAAGTAAATCTGTTTCCTAATTAACTACTTTATTTCACTAATGGGAGGGAGATTACAGAGGTGGCAGGACTTAAATAATGACAACAGGAATACATCATAAAATGGAAAACTTGCAATCGTTTAGGTTTGCTTTACTTTTTAAACCCCACAATTTCCTGATTGGAAATGACCCATTTCATTGCCTTTTCCTGGGTTTATCGTCTGTGTACACTCACCCTGAGCAACAAGGATTTAATAAACTCTGCACCTTCCTCTGCACTGGAACTGCTGATACCTCTCTCACCTCTGTGGTCAAATGTCTATGAATTTTTAAAGGAAATTAGGGAGGTTGTCATAATAGCTCAGATTTTTGGCCTAATTATGTTTCCAGGCTAATACATCACACTTCAAAGGAGATGACAGGGCACAAAACCAAACTACAATGTGCAGTCACTAAGGTAACACAGCACAGCCCATAATACATGAAAATTCTTCCATGGTACTGTCAGGCAATCAATATCTGTCCTGAGAGTATGAAATGTTGAAGCTTTGATCTTCACACGAAGAACTCCTTTGGCAAAACAGTTACAATTATCTCACTGTAATTTGTCAAGGACATGGAAGAGGAAGAGCCTGCAAAGTAATATGTGTGGGGAGTTCCAGCTCAGCCCAGAAGAAATTTTTGCCTCTATGAAATAAATTAACTTCTTTGGAATTTGTAGTGGTGTTCTGGTAATGGATAATTATCATCAGCCAAGATAATTCTTGGCTAATGGTGCCTTTGTAGTGCTGCAAATGTTGATGTAAGTCACAAGAACCACAGGAAAAAAATCCAATAATTGTAATCTTTTTGTCTAGGTTGGTGTCTTGGATAGACAAAAGATACTGGCCCTGCTGAGAGACTTCTACAACAGGATCCCCAAGACTGATGCATTTTGGAACCCCAGAGAATGTGAGCACACAGGATGTTTCAGTTGTGGTTAAAACATTGGGAGTCCACACAAGGCTGGATGGTTCAGATATGTTTTACAAGTATTACCAGAAATGAACAGAGCCTAAAAAAATGACCCAAATGAGTGTTCTGACCTACACGCCAGAATTTGCAAGCATGTTTTGCAAACTGTGATGCAATGTTCAGAAGTGCTTCAGCATCTAAAAGTTTTCCTTGCTACAAAATTCTGCAGTACTTTTTGGGAAATAGAATTAAAGAAAGACTCTTCTTAACACAATTGTTCTTTCTTACTGGGCAATATTAGAAGTTAATTTTGTGTTTGCACTAAAATACCTCCAGAAAGATAAAGAAAGAGAAAAAAAATGCAGGGAATCATCTGCATGACAGTAAAATATTTTAAAGATGTTGGACATTAATTAATTGCTGAGATCAAATGCAAGGCAAATTACATCTCTTCTTCTTAGTGTAGAGAATGATGAAATATTTATTTCAAAGGAAAAGTGGTGTAATACATAGCCAGAAGTGCAGATCTCTGCAGGCAAAGATGTTATTCTGAAGTTTTGTGTTCCTGAGATGTGTCTTTGCAGAAGATACTTTCTGGTAGTTTATATTTACGTGGCATCACCTTTTTTTCTTTATATTTTCTTATGCAATATTAGAGAACATAAAACCAGTGCAAACTATCAGCTTACACATATTTTTTCTGTTTTAGGGCCAATAATTGAGCTGCAAGATATTAACCTTATGGGTTTCTGGGGAAGCCTTGGTGACCAGGAAGTTTGTGAGGAACTCAGTGAAAATTTGGTCTTGTCTGAAACAGAAATTTCTGAGGGAGAGATTTTAGGAAATGAACCTGTAGATGATGATAGACAAGGGACTGACAGAACAAGCACCAGTGCTACAGAAGGAGTTGTTGAAGAAATGGGCATGAGTGAAGCTGAGACTGGAGGAATTTCCAAGGAGGAAAATGAAGCAGCAGAGCCAAGTGGTGCTGAACTGAGCAAGGAAGGTGAGGATGTCGTGTCAGCAGTGAAAAGCACTGGCCTTGCAGCTACTGATTTGGAGGGAGATACCATCCACAGTGAGAAATCCACCTCCAGTGAAGACACCAAAACTGAGAGGGAAGCTGAGCCTGGAACTGTAGACAGACAGGATGAAGCTCTCCCAGGATCAGCCTCTGCTGGGAACAGTCTCAGTACAGATGGAGAACCTGGATCTGGACAACCAGAGGAATCCATCCCAGGTGGAGAGCCTGGGATAGAAACAAAACCAGAAGGAGGTCATACCTCAGCCAGAGAACCTGGATCAGAAGGGCAGGTTAGTCAAGAGGACAGTGGAGTTACAGCACCTGAAGCTACAAGGACAGCCTCAGGGGACAGAGCCGTGACAGACACGGATGTCACTGATTCCCAGCAGGACACTCCAGCTGCAGAGGCTGTGCAAGAAACCCCTGCAAGCAACGAGAGCCAGTCTGAGCAACAGACAAGCTCAGAGACAAGACTGCAGGGTAAGGACCTTCTGCATGACCAGGGTAAAGTGTTCTCCTTTTTTCTGACAGACCTTAATCATTTTTAATGTATATATTTAGATTGGTTTAACTATAGGGTGTTTTAAATCCATTTCAAAACTGTGTGAGTGATTTCTGAGTAGAGGAGACCATAAGTTTTGCTATCTTCTCAGCATGGTGTTTTCTGCCAAGGTTTCAGAGCTTATTCCTCTCACAGGATGGCAGGTGAGTCACTTTGCTGGTGATCTGTATTCAAGACACTGAGCAGACACTTTAATTCAAGTAGGGACTTTGTGAAGCAGCAGCATTTTTATAATAAGGAGAAACTTTATGTTCTGTTTCACTCTGTAATATTACTATAGCAAGGCAGGAACCTGAGCACATTAAATCTAGAAATTATTTAAAAAACTTTTAGACTGACTGTCTACAGGGAGATGTGCTATGAGATCATCTAGCAGGAACCTTTTATTTTAATCTCTCACTGTGTTTCCAGAGGATGATCCTATTTCATTGTCTGCAAAGGCATTTGTTCTAGGAAGGCTGTGATCAGACAACTGTGTTTCAAAGAGGCATTTTCTTAAACATCCTAGAAGGGCCAACCTCCTTGCTAGCACTCTGTGAACACTTTCATGTCTCACGGTTTAGAACACTGCAAGAGCTGGGTCTACATTGTCTGAGCAATCCAGTGACAGATTCATTATGTCAAGGGTTGTAAAGCTGATGGTACAGCCCCCTGGTACCTACAGCTTGCTGTGGTAACTTCCAGTGCACAGCACTACCCTGTCCTTCAGTCAGTCCTTGGATGTGCATCCTGTTTGTCTGGGACAGCAGTCCCTCGATGAAGTCTTTGTCTCAGACAGCCCCCTGCTGAGTAACAGCAATTCCAGCTCACCTGTAGTCAGGGTTTGACCTGGCTGTAGGATGGCATCCATGCCAGACTGGATCTGCAGAGCTACTATTAGAGCAGTATAAGCAGATTAAGGCCTTTACTCAGCATGGAGTCAGTCTGTATTCAGCCATAATTTCCCTGGATAGGAAGTGCAGGATTGAGGGCTGTGTTGATAGCTGCCACATGGTTGGCTTTAGGGCAGCATTTGGCTTCCTGTGACACACTGTGCTTTCTGCCTTTCAGACTCAGGTCCCAGCATGGAAGAGATTCAGAACCATCAGGATTCTTGTACTAGGAGTTCCTTTGCTGCAAGCTGCCTCACCCTGCCACAGTTTGTACAGCTCATGGACAATTTTGTTGGTGAAGACATTTCTCTGCCTGTTGTGAAGAGGCTTACTGCATTTATCAAAGGAGAATACAAACAGACAGAAGAGGAAAAAATGGAACAACTAGAAAAAGTAAATACTGATAAGTTTTGCTGATCCTGTGTCCAAACAAAAACCAAGCAAATGCCCACAGACACTTAGCAAAGTCAGCTGTTAATCTGATGCTGGCAGAGCTCTCCACTTGCAGCCTTGCGTCCTCTGTTCCTTCAGGAGACCCTTTACCCCTTTGTTTTCATACAGATGATCCCTTCCTAGCCCTCAGCTCTGGAAGTGATGACAGACTCATCCTGTAAGAGGTTGTCTGTCCTAGAGCCGGACTCAGTGAGACAACAGTTGATAGTTAATTGTGAAAGAGCCCAAAACATTCCATTCTGTTTATTCACCTTTATAATAGCCAAGAACCTGATCTCTGACCTACCACACTGGCATGTACATAGGAGGTTGTGGATGTTTGGGGAGGATTTTAAAACAAGTGTCTTTGGGTTTGCTATGTGCATGGCTGGATGTGAATGTGCACAGGCTTCTTTGAGTTTAAGTTACAAGGTGCTCTTGCCGTGTGCTGAAAAAAAAATTCCTCTTCCTCATGCCCAGCATCAGGGTGCCTCATATCACTTCAGGTCTGTTTTGTGGGGCATTTCTCTAGCTGTGTTTTCCTCAGACCTCTTTCTGGTTTCCCTCTGTGCTGCTGACCTAATTTGAATGAGATATTGGATCTGACGGCTCCATACTGTCCTCACTGAACACAGCACACACTGCCAGGATTTTGGCCTTTGAGAGAATTCCACTCCAGCCAGTTATCCCTCTATGCTGGGTTTAGAGGACAAATGGTAATGTGTATTTGCTTGGAGCTCACACACTTCAGGGCAGCATCAGCAAAATAACAGTGCACAGAAATACGAACTGTCACATCTCAGGGTGTCACTGACAAGGCTGTGGTTAGCTCTTGCTGGGGAGACATTTGTGTTCTGGGAAACTTGCACTTACCTGAGCTGACCTCACCTTAAATTCAGCACAGGCTTCATTTGTCCACTGTGAAATAACTCTCTGCAGTGCTGGTCCTGCCTGGTAAATGGAACTGTCACCATGTTTAGTGTTTCTAAGTTATCTCCCAGGTTTAATGATTCCTGTCTAGGCCTGAGCATGTATATAGAGATTTGGCCTGGCCCACAGGAATGATGTGATTGGCACAACCATTGCAGTGTGTCCACACTTGTGTAGTGTCCCCATTTGTGTAGTGTCCAGCATCAGTGTCCAGGAGTTACCAAACACCAACTGTTCCTCTGTTGCAGGTTCAGCACATGTCTCACGTGGCCCAAAGGAAACAGCTTTTGGAGGCACTTTTTGAAAAGTGGGACAGGAATGCATGTGGGTCTCTGGAGCTGGAAGAGGTGGTTGCTGTTCTGAGCACATTTGAGGGAGGCATGGGAAAAGAGGCCCTGATGAGTGGTAAGGAAAAATCTCTGCTCTGTGAGAACAGCACAGGAGGCCTTCAACCATTCAGTGACAGGGCTGATGAGGTTGTTGCAAGTACCAGTTTGGTTTTGCAAGCAGTCACTTGTATACATTTTTGCATACACAGTATGAGGTGTAAAATGGAAAGGAACAGCTACCCAGACCTATTTGTTAATGCATTGCTCCATCCCCTCTTCCTGTGCAAGATTCCCATGCAGAGAAGTAGCCCAATGTTTTAATGATACTGGGATGAGCTGAAAAACTATTTCAGCTGTAACATGCAATGTATACATGTGATATGGCAGTGAAAAAACACACATAAAGCCTGAGGACATGTTTGCACTTTTAGTCCAGTTCATCTGTGTTATCCAGCTATTTTTAATAGATATATTTTGCTGTGCTTCCAGCAGGAATGTACCTCACAGGAGAGAACAGCTTTCCTTATGGATCTCAAATAGCCTCTAGTTATCCACACTGTCACACAGCTCTCATGAATTACAGAGGAGCTTCGAATATCACTTCTCTGTTGGTTCTTTCACTGCATAAACTTAGCAAATTTGGTTCTTTATAGAAAAGATTTGGGTCCTGCAGTAGTGCTGCAAGTCCACCTGAACCTGTCTGGCAGCCTCATGCATATTAACATGTGGGCATAAGGTGCTCTAAAACATTACTTCAGCAATTAAGAACATGTCTGCATGTGTGCTTGGATGGAAAGGACTGGTTTTTTCATCTCCATGCTCATCCTCATGCTGCTTGATCTGTTGCAAATCACTAAAAGTGGCTCACTTTGGCAACCACCAAAATCTCTTGATCCTTTAGCTCACTGGAGGCAGCTGGTGGGGTGGGGAACACACCAGCATTTCACAGTTAATCATCTCCAGGCTGTCCAGCCAGCAGAAACTGGCACTTCACTGCTCTCTCGTATTCAAAGCATGCCAGAACATACCATAGAAATATGGAAGGACACAGTCCCTTGAAGGACTCATAAACTAAAGGACAAATAAATAGAAAGGGAGCATAGCAAAATCAATACCACCTACCAGCAAACATGAACTATTTCTAGCAGCCTCAACCTGATCTCTCAAGGATGTGGAACAAGCAGGTTTGGGGGAAGGGTTCACAGACATTGCACTTCTCCTGGATGCAAACACAGAGTGAAAAGCGAGTAGAATTATTTGATTGTCCTTGCAAGTGAAAAGTGTAACATGAGATATAAAGGGGAAAATAATTCACTTTGCTGTGGCTCAGTAGTGAAGGAAGTGATCATACCACATTCAACTTCATGTGTATTTTTTTCTGCATCCCTTTCTTCAAAATGAGGAGAAAGTGGAGGTAAAAATCTAAACATTTTATATGATCAAAAAGTTCTCCATCCTAGTTCTGTCAGAAAATCAGAAATTAAATTAGAAGACTGAATGTTCCTTAGATGATGAGCTGGATAAGACATACCTGAGCATCATGGCCCCACCATGATGGGGGCCAAGTTAGTTGCTACTTCTTCAGCTAAAATCTGTGATAATGATGATAAAATGGTTTGGATTGGAAGGCACCTTTAAAGATCATGTAGTCCAACACCCTGCCATGAGCAGGGACATCTTCGAGTCCAAAAGGATTTGAAAACAGGATGCAGAAAAAATGATGGAAGCATCAGCCACAGAGACGCCGTGAAGCCCGTGTTCCCGGAGCCAGGCAGCGCCTGCACGTTCCTCAGGCTGTGCAAGAGCACCCCCGTGAGCCCAGAGCCGGGGCTGGGACAGCTCTGACGGACCGGCTGCGGAGCTAAGCAGCACCAGGAGAGAAAACAGGGCTGTGCGGGATTCCTTTTCATGGGGGGGAAACAGGTACTAGAGAAAAGGATGCGTCCAGTCGGAAACTGGAGATTACCTGCCAGTGTGACCACTTCCATATACGAGATAGCTGAAAGAAACCTAGAAGGATGGGCTGGATGGACTCCACCCACAGCCTGTTTAGGTCTTCATTGATATTTTGCAAAACTAATTAATCAACTGATCAATCAATTTTCCCTGTCTTATTTTCTATTTTTTTTCCTATTAGCAAAGGAACAGCTTTGCTCTCGATACCCACAGCTCAGCAGAGTGGGGAAATTATCCCCAAAGGCATTCCAGACTTTCCTTGAGTTAATTGCTTCCAAGTTCACTGGCAATGAGCATGAAACTATTGATAACTTGGTGAGATTCCTGACCACAAGTGTGGAACAAAGTCACGCCGAGAGCTTGCAAAGCTCAGCCAGGAGGAAGTGGCTGCAGGATATCCAGCAAGCAGCTGAGAGCAGTGGAACAAGCATAGAACCAGTGTACAAAGCAGTGATTAGTGCCCTGTCCCAGGTAGGCATCCTTGCTCTGCCAGTACTAAAGGAATCTCATGGACAATTTTGTCTCACTTATGGAAGAGCTGACTCAGGTCAGATCTCAAAATCCATAGTTGCAGTTTTGGAGCTTCTGAAATGAAACACACCAGAGTTAGTTTGGGACAAAGATGGTTAATTTGTAGTGGAAATAGTTTCATTTTTAATGTACAGCTGCAACTTTAGCTGGTTTTCCTCACCATTAAAGCCCTCCTCAAAGCCAAACTTCTCTCAGTGTAGCTGAAGTGTTCTTGCAGTATTATCTAGGTTTGTAAATGTGCACTTGTTTGGTTTTTTTCTTAAAGGAATCTCCTACTGGAGAAGAAATCCATAGGACTTTTGCTCAGGCACAGATTATAGTTAGGGATTGCTTTTCTATTTACTTGCAACAGGAAAAAGGAAATCAGTTTCCCTTGCCAATCAAAATACTGAGTGTTTGTGCTTGTCACAGGGTGCACCAGGCAGACATGGCCACAGCAGAGACACAGCCACGTCATGGGGCTGGTGACACACAAACTCAGTGACCCAGAGCAGCATCTCAGCAAAAACTAAACAAGTGCTAAGTCCATTAAATAAGTGCCAGTGGCTAATGTACAGAGTGTAATGGGGAACATTTGGTTGCTAGGACATGGAAGCCCATGGGGATAACAAGAGGATCAGTGCATATATTGCCCTTTTGGAAGAGAACAGGCTCTCCCCAGAGCAGGGACAGGTTTGCCTGCGCTACGTGGCCTGTACCGCAGACGATGCTCCCCATGTCCTAAACCAAGTGCTGCACAGAGACATGAAAGGAGTCAGGTAAGAAAATCTGCAAATACCTGTTCCTTTTCCTCTAGACTGTTTGGAATGTATGGGGCAGTGTCTGGGATGCACTGGAAAGTGAGGTTGATGGAGTATTCCAGAGAGGAAATCTCCCAAGAGACTGTTTTGGAATGATCCAATATCCTATACATGTCCTTATACTCTACATGGTCTGCTTAAAACTGCTCTGTTTCCTTGGGGAGATTAGCTCACAGTCTAATAAATCTCATCCTTTAGCAAATGTCTGTGGCATTGGGTCTACATTTTCTTCTTTAAAAATTAATTCTGTTATGCCAGTTTATATCCACAGGATATTTCTGAGAACAATGCCTTTCCTTCCCTAGTGCTTATGGTATAAACAGCTTTCATGCTTCTTCACTTGCCATTTCCAAAAGCCAGACACATTTGTCTCTTTAAACATTGCTGCCTCTAACCTATTAAATGTAACTGCTGCTTGTTTCTGTATTCCTTCTCATTCCATTTATTAGCTGATGTTCTTAAAATGTCCTAAGGATGCAAAGTGCCTCTTTATTACCACTGCCTTTGGGATGCAAGTGGTAAATGTGGTATTGCTGAGTGTGGTCAGGGTATGGAGTTCACACCTTCCTTCTCTGATGCCAAAAAACAGGGAGAGATCAAAGTGCAGTATTTACTGTTCCACTAAAGATTTTCTACTCCTTCTGACACACCTCCTCATAAATTTATATTTCAGCTTTGCAGCCATTGACCAGGGAAAGCCAATCTATGTTCCAAAAGTTCAGCTCCATGGAAACATTCACTTCTGGAACTCTGACCGCCCTGAGGAGGAGAGGGAAGGTTCACTCCTGGTGCTGCCCCTGTATGATGCTCACTGGAGAGTTTTTGGCATTCTAGGACTGGACACTCTTCGGGACCAGTGTCAGAAATCCATCTTCCTGACCCATGAGATCACTTTCTACGAGGTGAGCACCATCAGAAAGCAGTTTGTTACACCAACCTGCAAAAACTTGTGAATTGTACGTTTGTTCTGAGTAAATGTAAGATGTACAACTAAAAAATATCTGTGGGTCCCTTTCTGCAGTATATGGTGAAAGTGGTGTAAGGAGAGCACCTTATCAGTATCCTCCTGATTAGCATCTTCTCTGAAATGTATTATGAGGTATCACTTAATCAATAATTTATTTAATCTTCTCCTGACTAGGACGTTAATTGACCTTTTGTGCCAAGCCCAAAGTTAGCAGCTTTTATTTCCTGAAGCTCTCAATCTCATATTTGTATTCATTTCTATCAAATTACATGAAAACTTACTTTTTACGTGGTGGGATAATTATGAGTGACATCTGTCCGGATTTCTTTGGGATCAGCCTCACTGTTGATGCACCATCTGGGCAGCAGGGAGCGCAGCAAGCCAACCTTACCGGTCCATTGGCTATTCCCACTAAAAATCAGCTCTGAAGGATTTGGCTGTGACTGAGTACTGAGGACTTCAGGGCATTACTTGATAAGGGACATTTCACAGTCACTTTTCCGCTTTACAGATTCTGATTAAAGCAATTTGTTACAACATGAACATTTCCCCAGCTTTTTTTTTCTCCCAAATTGTGTGGAATTATCTGGCTCACTTGCAGGATTCTGCTTTCACAGGGAGTTTGCCATGCATTCAGCAAAGCCTACCACCACATCTGCATGCGGGAAAATGTCCTACAAGTGGCTGTCACTGCTCTGGACTGGTTGTATCCCAGGACACCCAGCATCCACTCTGTCACAATCTATCTGGTGGCACCTGACAAAGACAAGGTACTGCAGAGAAAAGGTCTGTAATCATCAGGGGCTGAAAGGCTGCTTTGGAGAGGAAGTGCCATCTCCAGCTGCCTGTGTTTTTCCAGTGGTTTTATCATTAAAGCTGAAGCCTGCACAAGATTCTTGTGCCTTCTCGTGCAACAAAAGGGCTACAGATGCAGAGAGGGAAGATTCCATCTGTAAGGGAGACCCCTCTTCATTGTTTTCAACCTCCCACAATTCAAGAGCACTGCTAGTATAACCCTTTCTCCATATGAAAAGGACTGTTCTCCTACTTCAGTGTTCACTGCTGCATAGCAACCAATAGAGCAGAACCCCACACCCATCCATCCATAGCTTTGCTGTCTGGGACTTCCACTAAGGGAAATGCTTCTCTTTGGAGATCCTCTGCATGTCAAAATTATGGTATTTTATAGGGACAAGACAATGTATCAGCTAATTTATTAGCTCTTTGTTCTGAACTTATGTCAGCAGCCAAGATGTAAATACAGCTCAGGAAGTGACTGGTTCCCAATTAGCCAGCTTGTAAAGGCAGCCCCACTCCATGCAGGTCACATTCCAGTTGTTCAGCAGGCACTCAGGCCCTGGGAAGCTTGTCACTTCATGTACCAGTGAGTTAAGAAGACAAAAAGTATATGCAATATTTAGGGCTGATCCCATGTCATCCCAAAGTCTGTATGATATCTGCTGCAGTCATAATTCAGCTGCTTCCTCTGATAAGCATGGTTTATGTTGGCAGTGTTCTGCTGTCATTTGAGGCTCAGCACTGTTCCCTTGTTAGCTGCCTGATAGCCAGGTCACTGCCTCCCCTCTCTGCTTTCCATGTGCCAAGACACTGACACAAACTTGACATGAGAAAGGACAGTAAGAGGATGGGAAAAAGAATGGAAACCTCTAGGCCTGTGGGTGTTCCTCAGTGTGGAGCCTGGGGTGGATTAAATAGTCTGGCTGAGGGAGTTCTAGGGCACATTCTTCACACATCTCTGGGAATAAAACTAAGCAGTGTTGGGAGATGTCTTTAAACAATCCCATTGCTCCCGAATGTACCTGGGAGTTTCCTATAAAAAATTATTTCCTCTCTCTCTCCAAGCCTCAAAATATCTGTTCCTTTCTTGGATGCAGCTAAACCTTTCTTTTCTCTCTAGCAGAACCATGCACTGTACAAGGTGATCACTACAGATAACACAGGACAAAAGGCAATCCATAGCTCTCCTGTTGTTCTCCTCAGAGAGGAAAACCTCCTCAGGTAGGCTCCAGCACCTGCAATGGGACTGGTCCCCTCTGCTCCTTGACTCAACCTGCATCAGGCTGACCCACATTACACAAAGCCCCTGGTGGTGCAGTCCTGAGAGTGTCTGCAGCTCTCTCACTATCAAGGCTTCTGACGTGTATGCACATGGCACTGAACTGTGAAGGGCTGAGGAGTATTTTCTCTTTGATTTTAGGCTGCACAGACTTTTGATTTAATGCTTACCAGCTGAGCTGCCAAGGTTTGCAAGATTACAGCCTACACTGAACCATTTTGCTCTTTAGAATAATCTGTATTTTTTCCTGGCCATATTAGTCTAATTTCCTTCAATTCTCTGTTTCCTTCCACTGCCAAGATCATCACAGACTTGGCTTTTAAGCATATCATCCTTGTTGTCAAAGTTGCTTGAACAGCCATTTGCTGTTCCAGCCGCTGTTTTTACTTTTTATAAAACTGTCTACAACAAATGTCAATGCAGTTAGAAACAGCAAACTGTTTTTAAAGCAAGATATGTTAAATTCTCATGATTTTCAGCAATCACCTTGGCTAAGCAATATTGTGTTCCTAATGCTATTTTTTCCTTTGTGTACATGCCTTGAATGATACTTAGAGCTGTGCAAATTTCAGTTCAAGGAAGCAAACTATGATTTAGTAGTGTAATACCTTTATTTTAACAACAAGAGATGAATGGCATCTTAAAGATGCTAAATAAATCACCAAAACAAACCAGGATGGTAAACCGTAGCACATTTCATTTCAGAGATTACCTGTTCAAGTGCAAAGACAGTTCAGAGGTCACTCTCATTTCTGTCTATGGAGAACACCACATTGCAGTACCTCTCCATGACCTATCAAGACAAACTCTCAGCATATTTGATATCAGCATCGGACAGCACAAGAAATTACCACCTCAGGAACAGAAAGACCTGCAGAAAATGCTAAAGATGGCCCAAGCTGCCTGCTCAGAGATCCTGCAGAGGTCTCTAGAGGAAACACAACAAACACAAATGCTGGGTATTGTGCATACAGATGTGAGATAGTTTTTTGGGGTGAAATTAGTAATCTCAGTAAAACTATATTAAAAGTATCATTCCTGCAAGTATGGAAAGACAAATACAAATCCTTGGTATATATAAACTACTCCCAACCAAGTCTCAGAGTTTAGCAGAGTAGAGTTGAACAGAATGGGCAGATTTTAACTCTGGCTCACAGGGTACTTGGTGCTGAAATCAAAAGTGTGAAGCAGACACCTTGTTGCCCTCAGAAATCTATCACATAGACTGTCAGTCAGTAATATAAGTCCTGAGTATCAGATGTTTCTGAGCAGCTTCTTGAGAGGTTTGGTTTTGATTGCAGAGGCAGAACGTGTGGCAAACATGAGGCATGCAGGGATTCTGTTCCACCGGTTCATGCTGCAGGAACTGCGTGAGTGTGTCCAGAAACTCAGTGCTGAGAGCTTTGCTGGAATAAAGAGCTATGAAGAACCCCCAGCTCTGGTACACAACGTAGTTAAGGCTGTGCTGCTGCTTTTGCATCCAGACTGGAAGGGCTCGGAGGAGACTGAGAGCTGGAGTCAGTGTAAACTGGTGAGAATTCAAATTGTTCAGAGTTTGTTTTCTATTCTTCCTCCTCCAAGAAGATGCAGTGGAATTTGCCAAGGGGGAAACGGCAGTGAAATAATTAATTACCTATAGATTTCCTATATGTTTCTCATCTATCTTTCATTCTGTGAGCTTTTCACAAGCACCCTTTTTGTTCTGTGCATTGCAGAAACTTGATGACAATTTGATTCAGGAGATTTATTGCTTTGATCCAACTGCTTCATCCGTGCAAGTTCAAGCAGAGCTGCTGCTGGACCTCATCACTGGTAAATATTATAAACTCATTGTGAGGTCACCAGACACAGTTCAAAAATGAACTGAGTTCAAAATGTTCAGCTGAGTGCTTTTAAGGGCCTTACTTCAGAAATTACCTTTGATTTCACAATAAGTTAAACAACAGATAATGGGTCCTAAATATCTGCAGTCTTTTTTGGTCAATAGAAATCAACCTGTTAAATTTAGACTCAAAATTCACTGCCTTCAGGAAAGGGGAGCAGATCAGCTTTGAAACCTTCCAGAACAAGTGATCTCATTGTAAACCTGATAAGCATGAAGAATGAGGGTTCTTTTTGGCAAGTAATATGTAAAGACTTATGAAGAATGATGGCTCTTTTGGCAAGCAAATCTGCTTCAGACCTCTGTGCCCTGCCCTAGGGACTGACCCATCTCCCAACAGGAACACACAGTGTGAGCCCTCCTCCTCGTAAACACCATCTGCCAAGTGCTTAATGTACTCATAGGCCATAGACAAGAGATGTTTGTCAGTCTGTTTTTCTCTCTTTTAATGAACGTGAGCTTTTTTTGGTGCCAGAGCAGTCAAGAGGCTGTTATTATTATTTGCAATATCTCTGCAAGAGAAATTACTTGTTCTCATTGAGATCTCTCTCTTCAGGATCTAATACCAGTCTGAGAGGCCTGTTAAAAGCCAAACGTGGACAGGAGTTATTACTTTAGCTGGGGATATTTATCAACAGTACCCTGCCTGCTGATAAAGAGTAAACACTTGAAGCAGTCATAGTTCCTTTTCATGCGTTCGCCTCATATATATTAAACTAATTCACTGGAAAGAACAAAACAGGCCTAGAGCATCCAGTTTTCCTACAGCCAGGGACACTGATGTAATTAGATTAAAGAATGTAGCTTCGGAAACTGCAGGTGTGCTAGGAAAGGTTGGTTTCCCAGGATGGAACCTATTCTGAGAGACCAGTGTCAAATCAGGGGTGTGAATGTAACTCACAGTTACGGGAATTCCTTTAAAATGAGCATCAGGTCATGTCCATATGTTCCATATAAAAGTGCTGGTTTAGCGTTAAAATATAACAGAACACTTTGTACAACAGGGCACCCATCACAAAATAAGATAAATTAGAGTGGAAGTCAGCACTTGACCAGGTCCCTGTCACAATATAGCTGTGTGCTTTTCAAAGCATCACCATTCCTGGAATTACTGGATTCAGGGTAAACTCTGCACACTGCTCACAGTTTTTACTTTCCCTGTTGTATTTAGAGCTGGTTTTTTGTTCCAGGTGTCCCTCAAGCAGCAGTGTGGCAGCAGGCCTCTGCTCCAGCTGAATACCTGTACCAGTGGCTTCACACCTGCCTGGCACTTGCAGAGATCACAAAGAGCCAACACACTGAAAAACAACATCCTTAGCCCCTTTTTGGCACCCAGTTCTAGTGTGCCTCCAATTAAATCTCTTAATTTCTCATCTAACCCTCTGGTGTTTCACATCTTTTATTAAATTAACTGTTGATTTTCTATTTTTTATGCATAGGCACTAGTATTTGTTGTTAAAATGGCTTAAATCTGTTCAGGATGATTAGTTAAGATTATAGGGAGTCTGTTAAGGATTATCAACAAACATTAAAGGGAAGAATTTTGCCAGTATAGCTACTGAATTTGAAAGGCTTAATCAAAGTTTTACACGTTTTTAAAATTAATTCTGATGGGAAAATCAGAGGCAGGGACATCTTTATGGCTCCCAAGTTACAATGCCCATAAAAGATACAGCATTAATTTTCAAGGCACAGTCTCCTTAAAGGATCTCCTAGGAATAATTTTAAATAACGGTTGTTAATCGGCATTTTGTAACGTTCTTCTGAACATGTTTCAGAAAAGCCCAACACTATTAATATAACACAAAAAGCTTTCTTATTGGGATAAAGTTTGAGATTACAGCAACTGCACTGTCTGCAGTGAGATTTCATCTTTCCAATAACGCCCTTTTGGCAGAATCACATTTTTAATACCATTTTGGGAAATTAAACTCCTCTTTCAGTCTCTAACGGGAAACAAGTGACAGTTCGGTGATGGCTGAGGGGGGACCAGCGTGGCTCCTCAGCCCCGGCCCCGAGAGCGGTGACCACCGGCGGCTCCGGGAGCCTCTCGGGGGCTTCTCCCCCTCAGGGCTTTTCCTTCCTCAGGGACCTTTCCCGCCATTGCCCTGAGGTGCCCCCGGCTCCTCGCGCTGCTCCCCTCAGGGAGCGCCCGCCATCGTCCTTCCCCGATCGGCACTTTCGCCCCTCGACAACGAGCTGTTAAAAAAAATCTCCTGCCGCCTACAGCCTCCTCCGCCCGCTCTCCACTTCACTCCCGCAGCGGGACCGCGGCATGGGGCCGGAGGGGTCTCCGGGGAGGGCGGGGAAAGTGCGTGGGGAGGACTCGGCCGTGAGGAATCTGCGGACGGGGAACGGCAGCGGCCTCGCGGGGGAGGCGGCCGGACAAGATGGCGGCGCTGGGCAAGCAGTGAGTGCCGGCAGGGCCGGGACGGGCGGGCCCCGCCGGGCCGGGGATGGCGGCCGGGGAATGGATTCGGGGCCGGCGCTGAGGGCGGGGGCGAG
>JANPWX010000186.1:542403-597920 GCA_024734555.1 Trochalopteron elliotii
TGTCCGCCGCGCGGCCTCGCTGTGTTGGCCTGACTTTAAAACTGTGTTTATTAAAAACAACCAGAAACTCAAACAGCGGGCAGGCGCTTAAGGCTGCGGCGGTGTTTCCCGGAGGTGTTTTCCACTCTTACGGAGGAGAATCTCCTCAATGTTCCCTCACACTTCCCACCCTCGTAGGCCGGGCAGCCGGGGCTCCTGCTCGGCGTCCGCGGCCGGGTCAGACGGAGCTGAGGGCGGGTTCGGGGCTCACGGAAGCGAACAGCGGTCACAGGGATGGTGTGGTGGTACCCAGATAGAATGGGGGGCTGCTCCAGTCAGTTCAGCCATACACGCTGTGCCGAGCTATTGGCTCGGTGATGGACCCAGGGAGAGGCAGGTGGGCAAGAAATCCCCGATTTAGGGGTTGCTCAGCACCAAAAGGAAGTTGGTTTAGCACAGAAATGGACTTTGTCAGCACAAGAGTTCTTTGTGTGTGGTTAATCAATATCACCTCGACATAATCTGGCTGTAAATCTTGTCCTTTGCCGTAGCATCTGTGCTTCCGTTGCCAGCAAAACATGAAATTACAGCACTGCAAACGTAGCCATGGAATAGTGCCTGGTATAGGCTAAGATTAAATCTCTGCAGATGAAACAGTAATTTCTTACTTCTCTGAGAGAAAAATAAATTACTTGGAGAACGCTGGACAAGAGGGATTTGTGTCCTAATTTAGGAAAATCATTACATCCAGAAACTTTGCATGGCCAAAGACAGCAGTAGCTCTGGGAGAAGCTGGCAGGTGTGCTCTGCTGCAGAGGCTCCTCACATATAACTTTGATACATTACGTTGATGCTGACGTTTTACTTCTCAAATGGTAAATGGCAGATTTTTGGTTTGGAACGTGCTAAGTGATGCTAAAGGTAACTTTTTTCCTTTTTTTTCCCCTCTAGATATGGGCTTATTATGCCCAAAAAGTTGCCACAGAAAAATCTTGTTTCAAAGAAGCTCTCGGTGTTTGCAGATGAGTCTGATGAAGAGGTCAGTTCAACAATTTTCTTCTGAAATTTGCCCCGTATTCTGCAAATTTATTTGTGTCCAACCCTTAATGGCTGCATCAGGTTTTGGCAGCATCATTAGGATATGTGTCATCGTTTTGGATTTGGGTGTGAAATATGATCTGTATTTTCTTTAGTGCACATTACATGGAAGTGATGATTTTTTGTTACTTTCTGTCAACTCTTCCAGAAGTTCAGCACAGGTGACAACCTGTTTGCCAGAGTTAACTGTAGCTTGTGAAGAGATTTATTGGCTGTCACTGGTATAGAAAGACCAGTAATAATCAATAAGTCTCACTCAAATACTAACTTTAAAGTGTGGTAGTTATGTGCGTTTTATCCTTTAGCTCATTCCACCCAGATTTGATGTAATTGATTTTATGATGTTCACACTGGGAACAAAAGCAAAGCTGTGCAACCCAAAAGTTCTAAAGCAAGAGCAGATGTGTGATATTGTGTGAGAGTGGTCTTTTATATAATCTTTAATTTTTAATTCGTTTTAAGCATTAGGTTCAAAATATTTGCTCTGTACCTGCCCCAGTAGAGGGCACTGTGTGCTGTGTAAATCCCACCTGGATGTGCTGCTGGAAGCAGGAAAGTGTCCAGGAACGGGCTGGGATGTGGGCTGGGCTGGGGCCCTTACAGAACCCTCAGCTGCAAATATGTTCTTTCCTCTCTAGAGCTTCACTCCGTGCTTGCTCTTCTGTGTGGTCGAGGAAAACAATGCTGATAATACATCAAATAATTTTGGTTGGTTTCTGACTCACCAAAATATTTACCTTAAAAATCTATTTTTATTTTAATGAACTAGCAGTTGTTAATTTTATGTCACAGAAAGCCTGAATTTAGCAATTCCCAGCCCCTGTGTACCTGGTTCCATTACAAAATCTTGATGTTGAAGGTGTGTGAGCTCCCATTTTACAGGGCATGACAGGGCTGAGGACCTTTCTAGTGATGTCCACTCACCCCTCAACATGAAAGTGCCTCAGTGCAGCTTACAGGAAACAGGAGAGGAGTGTGTTTTAAATCCCATCTCTATCCTCACTTAGCTGTGATTCTCCACTGTGGCTATAAAGAGAGGCTTTCCTTTAGGTACCACTGCTGGAGATGGTAATGGAGCACTTCCCTTGTTAGATGGGATTTGGTGTCTTTCTCTGCATTAAGGAGCTGACCCCACATTTTCCAGATCCCAGGAATAAACCTCATTTAATCTGTTGTCATTAGATGTTATGTGGTAGGTCTGGGAACCTTCCTGGGGGCTGTCTTGTCTTTTTTCACTTCTTCATTTTCTCTGAATATCTAAACATTGAAACAGAAGAATGCATGTAATAGTTCTAGTAAAAATAATACATGATGCTGTCTGCCAACTTTTAGCTTAACAGCTCAAGTATTCTCCCTTTCAGAAAAGCTGACAGATTCACTGTCAGAGTCTGTTATAAAAGCTCTTAAAATTTGTTGTGCTCATCACTATGGTACATACCCAGCAAAAAGTAATAATCTCATAACTGCCTTTATCAAAGAAGGTTTTTTTTTTTTTAAATCAGAATTACTTTATTAGTTCAGTAATGATTTCAGAGCTTTCCAAGATAAGGAGCAGCATTTGGGAGGGGTTTCATTTCCTGTCTGCTACCTTATCAGTCAGAACTACATCTCAAATGTCTGGAGATTGTGTATTTTTAACTGAACTCTAATAAAGTTTGTGGTGGGAAATCAGCACACCTGACTTGTCTGTGATTATATATTAGATACCAAACTTTCGGTCCTTTTTTTTTAAACATTACTATGCATTTTTCACTCAGAACTTGCCTCCACCCTTGCTGAAGGAATTTGGATTATTTTCCTTGTGGTTAAGTACATTAATGGCTGTTAGTTGCTGAAGATGGTCTTCGTGTTAGTTCATAAGAAACAGAGCATCTGGGATGGAAATTTTCTGGAAATACAGTGTTCACTGGGAAAAGGTGGCTTGTCAGTGTGTGTGATGTTCATTTTTCCTTTTTACCTTTGGAGTTTAGTTGAAATTATCTCTGTGGTACAGCAGATAAAATTTCTGGTTTGTGATTGCACTGAAATTACCCAGTGTATGTTGCTGTACTGTACCAATCTTTCAGAACTGATTTGTTAATACAGGATGAAAAAAAAAACCTGTAGGTGCTAAATTCAGGAGGGAAATTGTGGACCTAGTGTGAACAGTTCTATGAATGTATCAGCTGAATTTGGTGGGTTTTTTAGTGACCACCTTAAAGATAAATGGAGTGTTTAAGCAGGCAGAAGCTGAAAATAAGCAGCAAACTCTTATCTTCTTGTAGGCTCAGGTTTTTGGTTTTGCTTATGGATCCTTCCATTCCCTTTGCAACTTCTCAAAGGAAGAGTCTGACTAAAAGGATTTGCTGAGTCCTTGATGCTGGTGCTGACCAGAGTTTATACAACAGTTTTCATGCAAAGTAAGACTGTGTAGAGTAAAGGGGCTCCTAGAAAAGAGTTTTCTGAGAAGGGGGAAGTGGAAAAGAGTAGCTCAAGATGATGGATGTGAAATCCAGAATAATTCAGAGAAGTAAGGTGATGTTGCCATTTCTCTTAATATGAGCAATAGGTTCTGTTATAGAATTACCAAGTAACTGGTTTAATCTAAACAAAAGCAACTTGTGTAGTTAAGGTGTGGAACTCCTTGCCACAGGATACTGTGGCATGGCCAGAAATATAAATGGATTCAGAAATGGATTAGTCAAGTTAAGGGATGCTCTTAAGGGATTGCAAATTAAGGGATTTCAAACAATGATTCAGGTGCATCCTCCAGTTCAGGAAGTCCTTGATTGGGTTTCTGGAAACTAGGATGGAGTGCTGAGAAAAGTTGATTCTGTGTACATGACTTGTTTTTCATGTTCATTCTCTTGATCTTCTGCTCACAGCTATGACTCATATTGTGTGTGAATTGGGAGGAATCTGTTGCCTGATGTGATTTTTGTTTTTTGGTTCCATGAAGACTGGAGTCTCATGTGCAGGTTGTACTTGGTTGTACAGTTCTCTGTGAGGGTGGGCCATAAGTATTCACTCCTAAATCTATGTACATGAGGGTGTAAGTGGCTCATTTTAGAGTGAGAAGGAGCTAAAAAATGGAGAGAGCTATGAGAAATGTTAGCAGGTTGGGGGTAATTAAAAGCTATCTTCCATGGTCTGGTAGCAGTGGTGGACTGGAGAGCCTCATTTCTCAAAGTTCCTTCATTTGCATGGATTCTATGTCCTTTCACAGGATAGGGTTAAAAGGTTTTCTCCTTCCAGAAAATATTGAAGTATAAGCTTTGTGCTTCAGAAGAATGGCTTGACTAGAGGGAGGGAAAAAGTATGAGACAGATTGCTGAGCTTATAGGGCCTTTAATAAATGGGCAGTTGATAAGTAAAACAATACAAAAGGACGGAAAGTTCTCATCTGTCAGAGCTCACAGCACAACAGGAAATTGTCCACCATAAACCACTGGGGAAGGTGTTTGTTTTCTGTAAACTTACTGCCAGTCTGGAGAAATGGCAGATGGACCTCTTTACCATCATATGTCCAATAATGAGGATTATGTATTACTTTAGTGTTTACCTGATCTTTGTAGATCAGTGCATTTATTCCATGTACACAGACAAGGAAAACATTCTAAACAGGATTTCAAATATTTTGGTGGAATAGAGCTTATTCTCTGCAGAATCTGTTTAGTTTTTCACTGAGCCCCTGCTTTCTGGAATAGTGCAGGGGAGATTCTTCACTGTTGAGGTGCCTTTCTGTTAAACCAGTGTAAGAGTTTCCCACAGGAAACCTTCAGGATGACCCTCAATATGTCAAACAAAGGACCATCTTCTTTCCCAAGAACCAGGAGGAAATTGAGGTTTTCTATGTAATGCTGATGGTGTGTTCTGTGCGAATTTAAAATGGCTGTTTATGGTTTATACTGACTCATTTATAGCCTTTTCAAAAGAAGGTGTAGGCCATAAAATTAAGTACAGTGCTGTAAACTATTTCTGAACATCACTTCTTCAGAACTTAAGAGTCCTTCAGTGTTGAAAGCAGAGGTAAACACGAGATGAATGAAGCTGGGTTCTTGTAGATTTTAAACTAAATAATCCACCATCTACTTCCCCCAGTCAACCAACCAACCAACCAACCAACCAACTACATAAATAAATAAGAGACTGTATCCAGTTCTAGCCCAAATGATCAGCAAGCTGCAGCAGACAGGGTGTAGTCCCTGATAGCACAAGTCACTTCTGTGCTTGCTCATGTCTGCCAGGCTCAGCTCCCTAAAGCCTGGGCTGCTTCCTTACCTGGTTGTCTGCACCTGGGTTATAGAAAGCAGCTGCTTTCTAGTGATGAGCACAGAAGATAGAGGTGATCTCTGTCTGTACCTGTTCCTTAGTCCCATCCTGGCTGGGTGACAGAGGCCCCAAAGATACCAGGTGTTCCTGTGGTCTTGGTGAAAATGCCAGCTGGGTAAAGGGACAGAAATGGATGAGAATTTGTTATTTTAGTCCTTCCCAGTGCCAAGGAGGAACTGGGTGCTCAGCACAGGGCCAGTGTCTGCTCACACAGCACTGCCCACGGGCCAAATCAAGCAGGCACCTCTGAGGAGGGGAGAGAGAGACAGAGTGCCCAGAGTCACGTATCATGAAACTCCATCCCTGCACAGCTTCCCTGTGTCTGAAATTAACCAGTGAAAAAAAAAGATTTGCGCTGTTTACAGTCTGTCCTGTAGAAAGTTGTGGAGAAGCACTTGGTGTTTTTCCTTGTTGACATATCTGTTAAAGTTTTAATAGGATGAGAAAGAGGGGTCACGGCATGTTACTATTTTATTTTAAACATCAAATGAATTAAAAAGCCTTCATGTTCAGGGGATCTGTTTGAATTTAGATGGTGCTAATTCTGTTTGATTTCAGAAGATCTTAGTTCCTGCTGCCAAGCTCCCTGCTACTTGGTTTTCATTTTTTAATTTTATTAAGAACAAATTACAGAATCTCTGCCTTTTTTAAATGTGACACAGACTGTATGTGTATTAGTCAGTTGCAAAACTTGGGAAGCTGCCAAAATGCAAGAGGATTTTTCCTTCCTATTTCTGCTTTTTAAGATTAAGAGATATTTAATTACATAAACAAGGATACAAGTCCTGCCATTATAGTGGATCTATAATGTGTTTAATAAACACTATTATCTACTGGTTGAGAAAAGATAGATATGTAGTTTAGGTCAAAACTAATTAAAAGAAGAAAAGTAAATAAAATGCAAAGCTTTTTTGTCAAAGATAGTATGATTAGAAAACATAATTTCAGTAGAGATCTATTTCTTCTTAGGAAAGACTAGTATTGCTATTTTCTAGCATGTTAATCTTGAGAAATTAAACAGTAACCTTTGCAGTACATGCTGTTTAGCTGTGTTCTTCTTTTTGAAAATACACAACTAATGATACAAATGAGACTTGAAATAAATACCAAATCCTTGCAGATTTTTGTATTTAACTATGAACACAGTTTTTCTTTTTTCATGTGATGTTCAGTATCTCTGCTTGTGACTGCTACATCTCTGATGGACATGCAGGAAGAATTCAGTATTTTCTGAATCACACCTGTCTATAATTGGACTATTATATGATTGTTTGGTAGAATGATAGAAAAAGAATATTACCTGTGTCAATGGAATTCATTTTGTTCCTGCAATGTGTGTTTCCTACAGCCAACTGTTGGGGAAAGTCTTCAAAAAGAAGCATTGAAAAAGCAAGCAATGAAACAGGTAAGGGATTGTTTTTAATTTACTCTCAATGTTCTGAGGGGTAAGTTTGTACTATAGATCTGTTTAAATTACAATATAGGAATCAAATATTTGAAAATAGTAAAGATTTCATTATTATTATTTTGATATCTTTTCTTCTCCTCCTCCTTGTTTGTGTTTTAGACTAAATTGGAGATTCAGAAGGCTTTAGAAGAAGATGCTACAGTATATGAATATGACAGTATTTACGATGAAATGCAGCAGAAGAAGAAAGAAAACAGTGCCAGAATGTTAGCTGGAAATGATGACAAAAAGGTCAATACCTGAGAATGTATCCTGTCTGTCCAACTCTGTCTGCATGGGGTAACCATGACTGATTAACTTGTAAACTTCAAAGCATTGCTGGATTATCCTGACAAGTGATACTTTCCTTGTTACTTATTCTAGTTCCATTGAAGGCTCTTGTCAGGTTCTGGGGATGAAAGGAAGCCTCCCACTCCTTAAAAGAGGGGGCATGGCTGTTACAGTTAGGAGGACAGAGGGATGAAAAATAAAAAACCCCATTTATTTTCATTTAGAGTAAAAACCCTCCTAGTCAAAGATGGGATGACTGTTTTGATTGAGTACAGCAACCTCTCTTGGTACTGGGAAACGTGCTGTGCTTGGGGTCTGAAAGGAATGGCAGTTTGTTCTGGATGGCTATCCATCAGAGAGAGAACACATTAGAGTAACTCCTGACAATTTTCTTCCATTACCAACTTAATTCAGCATCTCCATCAATCCCAATTTGTGTTTTCTCAGCCACTACAATTGCCTCTCAGCATGGTAACTTTCTTCCCTTCTACCTCAGCCCAGATACATCCACAATATCCTCAAAGCAGCTGAGATTAGAAAGAAGGAACAGGAAAGACGAATGGAAAGAAAAATTCAGAAAGAGCGTGAAATGGAAGGAGGAGAGTTTGCACACAAAGAGGCTTTTGTGACTTCAGCCTATAAGAAGAAGCTGCAAGAAAGAGCTGAGGAGGAGGAGAGAGAAAGAAGAGAATCAGCTCTTGAGGGTAAGATTCATAGTGAAGTAATCATCCTGAAGAAAATGTAGGGCCTTGTACATGATTCACAATACATTCATCTGGTGGTCTCTCTGTGAGGCTGGAGATAATTAAAATCAAAGAGGACCAGATTAGCAGATCTTGAATCAGATCAACCTTGGTCTGTTACTTTCCTTTGCACATGTTACAGATGGAACAGAGGAAGCTCCTCTTGTTGTGTGTCAGTACTATTTGGGTTGGTACTTTAGTTTTGAGGGAGGATCAGTTGTTGAAGGAAGACTCGTGAGCCTGGGGTACAGTGATGTTTCCAGTCCTTACCTCAGACATTCTGGTTGGGATCAGGGGCAGATGTAAAGCACAGGATGTAGGATCATTAGATAAACTGGGCTGGAGTGGACCTCTGAAGGTCACCTGTTCCAGGCACCTGCTCCAAGCATGGTCTCCTGTGAGGCCAGATCAGGTTACTCTGAGCTTTTTACACTTTAGATTTGAAAACCTCCAGGATGGAAATTGCAGTTGTGGTGGTGTGTACCAGTTGTGAGTTGTGTGTGACAAGTATTTGTGGCACAGTAATTCCAACCTCCCTTTCTTTCTCTCAGCATACCTGGATGTGACCAAACAGAGGGATCTCAGTGGATTCTACAGACATCTTTTAAACCAGCGTGTGGGGGAAGAAGAGATGCCAAAATGCAGCTTCCGTGAAGCCAGGTAGGATGTGATTCCAGCAGGGTTTCAGGTCTAAAATCCAGCAACTGGCTGTTTGTGATTCCCTACTCACTGGAAGATTAGACAAAGAGCAGTAATGCAGTGGTAAGGTAAACTGGTAATTTCATACAGCTGATGAACTGAATTATTTGGTAAATAACTAATGATCATCAGTGACACAGAAATGAAACAAGCAGGACAGGGACACTGTCTGAAAAGTATCAAGAGGACAGTTATGATTGTAATCCTGCTTGGTGTTATTCTAACCTACATTTTCTTTGGTTTACATAATATTTACCAATCTGTATTAAGTTACACATTTTGAATCATGAGGAAGACAAGAGGTAAAATAGCGAGCACAGCAGTAACTCATGGGAAATGAATATGCTATGAATTTCCTATAAAAAATGTGAGTTTCTTCACTTTGTACTTACTCCACATGTAGTTGCATAAAAACTAAATTGAGTGTTGATGCTGTTGTAAAAGGAAATGAATCAAATATATAGGAAATCCAGTGGGAGTATTTTGAAATCTGAATATGTGAACATTCCAAAGCAAAGTAATGAGATGACACTGAATTATTTAGGTGTTTAAAATGGTAACATTCTGCCCTGTGGATAAATGTGATGAAGGGGATGTTTCTTGTATGCAGCAATTTATCATTTGAGACAATTAACTCAGGTTAAACCTCATTTGATAGAGGCTTAAAGCATGGCTATCACTAATTAAGTGTTTGCTATCACAAAGAAAATGCAGCTTTCATCAAGAGATGTTCTAGATCTGAGATTGCATTGTTAGAAAGTAAATTCTTAACCTAAGTGAAGAAAGTGATCACTGAAGTTACTCAGCTGCCTGAAGTAAGAGAGTTCTCCGTGAAGTCTTCTGGATGATGTGATTTTGTACTGTGTAGAGAGCATTTGAAATGATGCTTTTTTAATCTTGCAAATTAAGGAAATTTCCTTTAATGGCACATAAAATTAATTCAGAGGAAACAAACTGTCCTGTAGATGGTGTTCCCAGCAAGGCATTCAAATAAACTCAGGTGTATATTTTCATTTTATTCTTTTTCATGGTGATACAGCAGGATACAGAGAGAAAACAGCTCCATTTTTAGATCTCAAAAGTGTCCCTAAAGTGATCCACCTTTGAGTTGGATTACTAAGTAAATTACCAAACTTTTCAATATAATTTTTAGTTGTTGTTCATAGGCTATCCATGCCTTCAAGCATTCAGCAGACATAAAATCTCACTGGTGGTGTCCTGACTCAGCAGAGTGTCCCACAGGCTGTTCCTGGAGCTGTGTGATTAAATGGAAGAGACGTGGCTTGTGTGAGTGAACAGAGAGTTCCTCATCACCCAGAAGAGAATGACAAAGCATAACCCCCTCCATGGGTCAGCATTTTGCATTTAAGAATATTTGAGCTGTTAAAAGTTACTAATTTCTGTCTAGCCACAAGTGAGATCTTCAGAAATACTGGATCAAAAATGCCCATGTTCTCTGTCAACAAAACACACAACCTGCTTTTTCTCTGGATAATTATTTGATGTGGATAGAGGACCAAACACATAAGAAAACCTGTAACTTGCCAGCAGGCTTACACAGGAACACAAATCAATGTTTTTTTTCCTTAGAGGAAGGCTGCACGTACTTTAACCATAGTCACTCTTTTAGATAAATTCCTCAGCTCACATTGACCAGTGAACCAGATATGGATACTTTGTGTGCTGGATTCCTGCAACCTGAGCCACAGACAGATTTGCTTTCTTAGACTTCTCAGCAACATCTTTTGCCTAAGTCCTGACCAGAAGACAGTTTGTAGAAAAGTCCAAGATTTCAGACTTTTTAATGTTGTTTTTCTTTTCTAATGTAAAAAATGTAGGATAAAGGAAGAAAAACCTGACAGTCAGGATGAATCCAACGAAAGGAACAAATCCCCATTGGAAAGACAAAGAGAGAAGCCCTCTAAGAAAGAAAATAATCCAGATGCTGATACTGACCTAGGAACTGACAGTAGTGATGATGACAAGAGACACAAGCATAGTAAAGTGAATTTGAAAAAGAAGAAAAGAAGGGAGAACTCTGTGAGCAGTGAAGAGGAGGTTAAACATCACAAAAGCCAGAGGCATTCCAGGTCACCAAGCTCATCCAGTGTGGAGGAAGAGCCACGCACCAAAGCCCAAACAAGTCATCAGAGGGGAGAGAGCAGGCCAAGCAAAAGGGGAAGTGATGAACAGTACAGGGAAAAGGATTATGAGAGAAGTAGGACCCATGAAAAGGATCACCAGAGGGAAAGGGAAGAGCGACACAGGCATGGGGATCACACTAGTAGAGATCACTACAGAAGGAGGGAAGATCAAGATGATAAACAAAGGGGGAAAGAAAGAAAAGAGAGGGAGGGACATGGCAGAGAGTGGAGGAGGGCAAAGGAGAGAGAGGAGAAGGGCTCAGAGAAGGAACGAGAGAAAGAAAGAACAAGAAATGATAAAGACAGATATAATGAGAGAGAGAAGGAGAGAGGAGAGAAATACAGAGAAAGGGAAGATCATGCAAAGGAGAGGAGAGAGAAATATGGCAGTGATGAAAAAAAATATAGAGAGAGGAGGGAAAGTACTCCTACATCTTTAGAAAAAGATGGAGAGAGTGATCTGGGAAAAGAGAGAAAGGGAAAAGACAGAGAGGTGGATGAGAAGGGAAGCTCCAGCTCTGGAATGTCTGAGCAGAAACGTAAAGCTGGAGAAGAAGGGGAGAAGGATGAGAAAGAACAAGCACAGAAAGCACCTGAGAGCCTGAGCAAATTTGCCAAAAGGAGCAACGAGGAGACGGTGATGTCAGCCCGGGACCGGTACCTGGCCCGGCAGATGGCCCGGGTCAGCTCCAAACCTTACATCGAGAAGGAGGAGGACTGATGGCCCTGGGCTGGGCACAAACACCTGGGCTGGCAGCCAGGAGCAAAGGCCATTGCTGTGCAGACTCTGGTACAGAAAAGGTTATCCTACCTATTCATTTCTGGCTTTCCTTTGAGAAGTTGTGTGTCCCTTAAGAGAACAATTTTTGGAATGGATCAGTGGGTCTCTTGACTCACCTTTAGTCTGTCTGTACAGTGAAATGTTAAATGTGGCTGAGTGTCCTGCCCTTCAGTACCATGTCCTTGGAACATGAAGATTTTGAACAGGCCTGGGAGTGTTAAACAATGTAAGGTGAGAATGCAACTCCCTGCCCCTTTCAGCAGCCAAAACAGTGAGCTTTGCTGAAATAAAGGTGTTCTCAGCCCTCTGGAGGACTCGTTGTCCACTACGAAAAAATGGGAAGCAAACGTGTAAAAGTGGGTGAAAAGGCAAGAAAACCAGCCTGAATAATGATCTAGGAGGTTTCTGTATGTAGAGTGGGGTTTTGTAAGATAGATGCATATTGAGGTATAAATTTTGTATTATGTGTGGGTTCTGATGTACAGAAACAGTTAATAAAGTGTAAGATACATATTGGATCAAATATGTGGGTCTTTTTTCATATGTAGGCTATTTTACTGCATCTTTTTTGCACGGAATAAGGTAGATGAGTCTGTTTTCATGTATTACAGTTGTATCTGCTTGTTAAGTGATATTTTACATTTGTCAGTCTTCTGTTCAAAGATTCATGTTCAAGAATAAAATTTATCTTCCCTAGGTAAGTAGGATGTCTGACAGTGGTCATAACTTTTAGAATACATTTTCAACACTTTAAATTGTTTCTTTCACATTGTTTTGTTCTAAGTTCATCACTTTTATGTTAGAGTAAGGAGAACTTATATATTAAAAAAAAGGTTTTGAGATTGGTGTTTCCCTGATAATTTGTTCAGCAGACTGAGCAATGAGACAAAGCATGAGGAAAATTAAATGCAAATGCTGCCACTTCATAAAGGCTTGGAATGAGTTTTATATGTCAGCTAATCAAGTAGTTAAGCACATGCTCCATGTGGAGCAGTTTGATTTTGCTGTTCTGTGTAAACAACTGTAATGAGCTTTGGTTCTTCTGTCGGAATGGAATGAAAATGTTTAGCAGTGGGCCAGGGTTCAAACACTGAAGGAAATCCTCTGCTTTTTATCAGAAGCCTTGTTGGCATTGTAAGCTGGACTAGATATTCTGCTGTTCCTTAGAATTGAGATTTTTATCTTTGCTCTTCCCAGAAGAGAGAGGCACAAGAGACGTCTGCAGATGGTTTATGAATATTAAATTTATTACAGTAACAGTTTACAGTACAAGGCACATACTGATGACTTACAATCAGCTTGCAACACTTGTAACTAAACAGCTGCATAAATTAATACAGGTGCATCATGTACAAGTTGGAGGGAATACTTAGTTCTGTACAGCTAAAACTCCAGTTTATTTCTCTTTAAAAGGCAAAGATAATCGTAATTTACCTATTCATTACTTCCTTTTCACTGTTCAGAACAGAGGGTAGGATATACTCGTGGTAGATGAGTGGAAGGTGAGTTGAAGAGAAGGAATTTTTTTGCCTCAAAACACTTTGTAACTGCAGTGCAGCTCATTTGGTATCAATATAAGTAGTTTTTATACAAAACCAGAGTTTAAGGTATGGCTACTTGCTGAGCTACCTGATAAATATTTGTTACTTTACCTGTTTTCAGATGGGTATGTAAAAGGAAAAAACCCCTAATTGTATAAATAAATCAATTTCTCAATATTTCATCCACTTAGCTAAATAGAAATACTAAAAAATGAACTTACCATAAGTACACCACATAACAAAAAAGTAATGAGGACTAAACTGCCTTTCAAGTTCAGCATTTATAGAATGAAAGCATGAATGTATTTTATCTTTGTATTATTCAGGAAGAGAAAAGCCTTTTTAATCTACATTGCTTTTTGTATCTTCAAATAATTCTAAGAATTTTCATCCTCTCTCAGTATCTCAGGACTCAGAGCACATTGTTCTCATGTTTCAGCTGTTGCAGGGCTTGTGTTACTGTCAGGGCTTCCTGGCTGACTTAATTCACTAGAAAATGTAATACTTCTTGGGAAATCTCTCAGAAACCTACCAGAGAGCCAATGTCTGTCCTATGTCAGTGTCTTAAAAATTACAATTTTTTTTTTTTGTTAGCTGAACACCTGTCTGAAGAGGGAAGAAATGGGGTAGGGTTTTCTCCTTTATTTCCCACACTTTGCTGTTGGATACACACAAGTGCCTCGTTCATCTTTCTTTGACATTTCATGTGTATTTTTTCAGTTAATGAACTCAGAAAATTAAATATTTGGAAGTAGGTTTCAAATACACTTGAGGCATAAGCTACAAAACTTTCCCATGAGCAACTGTCCAGTAAGACAGATCTATTATGTTTCTCTAGTGGCAGTAAAAGAACTTACTCCCTTTTCAAAAATAGTTCAGGAGTCTAGTTCTGAAAGAACAGTCCTTGTCCCTCTTAAATTATTTCCTCATTGGAAACTGGGATTGAGACTTAGATGAACTCAAAAGTCATTATCTAAAGTGGAAGAGGCCTTTATCCAGGTACACAAAGGGGGAAAACTTTGGCAGAGGTGATGGAAATATTTTCAGAAGGCAAACAGAGCATCCCTGCTTTCCTCTCATCTGGCAAGTGCTTCATACCCAGGTAAACTCCAACAGGTTCCTTAATGCCCCCTGCTCTGGCTACACAGGGAACCTTGGCAACTTCAGCAGTGGGATTCAAAAGAGACTTTTATCCTCTATTTTATTTTACTTTCATCATCATCTATGTGCCAGAGTAAAAATACACTGCAAGTTTGTACATGAATGGTGCTTGCTTGGGTTTGCACTTCCACTGCAGCAGAACTGGTGTCTTCCAAGGGCCAGGGCAGCTGCATTTGGGGAGCACGTGTGTGCATGTCATGTAAAGAGCTTAGTATGGACATGGGGGTTAATTCATGTGTCAGTGCCTTGAAATTTAATATAAATCATTCTGATGAGAATCACTCCTGCTGAAGTCTACTCAGCTTCTTGCTAAGAAAAAAAAAAATTCCTCTCCTTTTCTTATTCACCTTGAAAACCCAATGCAGTCCCATTAGAATATGAGCTACTAAACTGTCAAGGTAGGTTTGGATAGTTGTAAATGTACTTTTGTCAGTCAGCCAAAAGGATTAGTCTAAACTTTACTTCTATACTTGGAAAGAGGAGGAAAATCCCACAGGCTCCAGCAAATTTTAGGTGTGAAATTAACTGTAAAAAAAAAATGGAAGTGAAGCAGAGAAAGAGATCTTTAAGATTGCACGTTTTGGCATCAGAACTCAGAAAGATTCACTGTTGGTCTGTAGTTTCTGTAGGTCTGCCAGGACAATGATTGGTTATGGAAACAGTACAGTAGGTGCTGGCAGCTTAAGTGCTTGTCAAGTAACTCATGATGAGTTTTTATGGCTTGATTGGGTCTAAAGGAAAGTGAAGCCTCAAACATCACAAAAAATGTTTTTGTAAGGTTTTTTTTTATGCAAGAAATATTACAAATTGTTACCACCTACAAACCAGAGGAAATGAAAAGGAGGCCAACGCTACCAGCTGTGTGTGCTGCTCAGCATTTTTCCTCTCCCTCTGTCTACTCCACCGCAAACCTAGGGAACTTCCTATTTTTTGTTTTCCTAGTTTATAAACCCCTGCGTTACTCGAGTAATGTATGGCTATCAGAAATATTTGTGCGTTTTCCCACGTAGTTGAAGCAAGTAGAGAACCTTAGAAGCGAATACGACATTGCCCGGTACGAACGATCACACGGAGGGAGGAGATACGGGAGCACGGCCACACACTGGGGGTCTACACCTAATCCTGCCTTGCCTTGCTCGTCCTGGAGGGGCTGCTGCAGGCTCTCGGTGCCACTCCCGGAGCAGGGATGTTCCCTCGTGTTCCAGAGTGAGTGCTCAGTTCAGCCTGCTTGGAAGTGCGCAGTAAATGTCATTGAATTGCTTGGATAAATGTGCTGGAGGCGTCACCTCTCCGAAGGGTGCCGGCGGTGCAGCCTCCGTGGGAAACTCCGTTTGTTGTCTCGGCTGGAAAGGCGGTTCTTTGGGGGGAGAGGGTGGGGAAAGTGGCATTTTGTGCTCCTCTTCCCTCCCCGCAGAACCAGGTCAGCTTATACTGCGTTCATGCGGATGTCTCCAAAGGGAATTTCTGTAGCTGTTTCTGGAGTGATGCTTTTCAGAATACGCTGTTGGAAAGAAATCAGTATTAGAAATTGATTAATTTTAGAAGCAATACATAATATGTCAGTCCTTTAGAAAGAGATTAATAATAAATTATGACTTTGAGTTACACCTCTTGAACTACTTAAGAGTGTTTCTGGTCTCTGTTAGCACAATGAAGATCAAAAGTGCTATAGAAGAACACAGCAGGATTTTAAAAATTATTTGTAACGTAATTGGGATCAAAGCTTGGCAGCTGTCATATTAATGCTTTAGGACTTTGCAGTTTACTCGGATACACTGAGCCAACTAAACGTATTATTTATGAACTGATATTTATTTGAACTTAGAAGAAATCTCAGTATTGTCATTATAGATTTATAACAGAGAAATCTTACTAAATGTGTGGGAGAATGCAGATACACACCAAGAAACCAGCCTTTCACTGCCTCATTTGCTTAGGCTGGGGTGAATTTTAGGAAGACTCTCTAGTTCATCAGAGCTTAAAAAAAATACTTGATGTATTTTATAAGAATTTGTCAGCAGCCTCACTAATAACTGGGGAGATTTGCAAGAATGGGAAGAAGGCAATTCAGGAACAGAACAGCCAGTCATGATATTTTTAGGAATCACCTCCTTCCTAACAGTCAAACAGAAGCAACAGAGCATCAGGGATACCTCCTTAAGTGTCCCCGGGGTGATGACCAGGCGATAGATCATGTAGATGGGAATGAAGATGACAGAGGAGGTTCCTATGCAGTAACCCACAACTGTGGTCCAGTAGGGATAATCATAATCAAAAAGCCTCAGCTCAGGAGGGTTGGACAGAAAGCTGCAAGTGACGAACTGAAAGAGAAAAAGGGGAAAGTGTGAATATGTGAATTTTGATGGCACACAATTTGGGGAACTCTGTGTTCCAGCGTAGCACTGAAAGAAATAGAAAATTAGTAGGACTCAAGATTAAAAATATGTTGACACTGAAAAAAAATCCTAAATTACGTGAGTGTAGATTTAAAACAAATCAACAATAAATCACAAAACAAAGACCAAAAGGATTCTTCCCAAAGCAGATGCTCTCCACACTACACTGCTCCCTGTCAGAGCAGGAAAAGGAGAAAATGTCAGCTCAGTTACTGCTGTTGGATCATTTACCTGAGCATAACATTCATGACTGAAAAATTCCTTAGGAAACGAAGTACTTTTAGTTGAATATTACAGGAACAATATTTGTGACTGTCCTGGGAAGGATCTCTTGTCTGTTTTTTCCAGAGTATCATCAGAAGCTGAGGATTTACCAGCAAAACTTCTGTACAGAAATGGCATCCTACATCCTGAGCTTTCCTTATTTTTGGTGAGTTCCCACAGGGAATGCAAATAGCTCTGCCTGGTAACCACATCCCCAGAGCTCTGTGCCCCTCTGATTATTTTGCTGGTTTAGGATTACAAAGAGGAGTATAAAAATTACTGTGGTGTGACATTTTTATTTATAGACTTCTCTTTCTAGGGGTAGTAAAATGAAAGTCTGTTAATTATACCTTGATCATTACAAGAGTTTTGAATTCACTCTGTAGGTCTTAAATCTACATTCTGTGCTTCATAAACTCCTTCTTGACGTGTTCTGCTCCCACTAAGGCCAGCCAGAATAAAAGATAGTATGAACTAATTTTGAATCAGGAAATGAACACTTTATGTTCAAATGCTATTAATAACACTGCCAAGCCAAACATTGGGACAGTATTTTCAATTCTGAATAATAGATTTATAATGGTTGTAATTAACTGCTGTAAATGTAAAGTGGAATATTCTAAAGTTGTCCATCAGCAGTTGCTTAGACAGTGTATTTACTTATCTTGGTTTTCCTCCTCTGACAGTATTTTTCATCAGCTTTTATTGCTTCATTTTGCTGAGGTAAACATAAAGCAACAAAACAAAGTAAATTTGTTTAGCAGAGGGCAGGGGAGGAGTTATTCAGAACCCAGACTTATTCAGCTAATTCAACAACAAAAATCCTTAGAACTGATTTAGTAACAAGACCTTGCAGCATTGTAATTCATTGTATTGGGTTTTTCACTAATTGAGCCTTTTTGGTTTCACAAAAATTGTTACTAAAGAACTTCACAAGAGAATTCTGGAATTAAGCTTTTAGAAGTCTAAGGAGCTGCATTGTTCAGTGGTGATTTTCTTGTGCTGCAAAGAAAAAGCTCTAAAGAAAACTCACCAGAAGGAAGAGGGGACTAATTGCAACCCAGCAAACTCTCCAGTACCAGCCTGGGGCAGAGCCCAGCATTTCTTTCACATCATTGCAAAACTGGGTGATGCCTGTGGAAACAAGTGAGATAACAGGGATGATGGCAGATCTAAGTTTTTCCTAAGTAGATACTCCACACTTTTTTATGCCCAGCAAATAAATTCAGAATCTATCCCAGAAGACCATTTTATTCTTAGAACTCTTAATTTTACTAAATCCTTAATTATTCTGAATTATACTTCCTGTTACTTTTAGATGCCTGTGTACTTCTGTCAGAGAGCAATTAATACTAATTTTCACTGCTTTTAGCTATCAGTGAGCTTGTAAAAAGCTTCTGTAAACTTTTTTCTGGAGACATGGGTGATCTTGTCTGCAGAAACTGAGGCAATGCTGAGCTGCAGGAGCTCAGGAGTTTGGATCAGGAGTGTTTGGAGGTACCATAGAACCAGGACTGAGGCAGTGCTGAGCTGCAGGAGCTCAGGAGTTTGGGACAGAGGTGTTTGGAGGTACCATAGAACCAGAACTGAGGCAGTGCTGAGCTGCAGGAGCTCAGGGGTTTGGCTCAGGGGTGTTTGGAGGTACCATAGAACCAGGACACAGCCACTGCCTCCAGGAACACGACGGTCAGGACAGCCGGACCCGTGGCGTATTCTTCAAACAGCTTCACCACATATGCCCCTCCCTGGAAAGGAGATCAAACTGTCAGTGTCCCCAGCATCCAGAGATGGCAATCCTGCCCTGCTGCTGCTTGGTGCTGCCTTTGGCTGGAGCAGAACGTTCACAAGTGGGAAATTCACCCAGTTCTGTCACTTTGGGGCTGTTTCTGCCAGGGAAACCCTGGTGAGCTGCTCGCTCTCTGGGGACACCCCTCACCTTGGGGGCTGCCATGCAGAGAAGCTAAAATCTGCTGGCATTTCTGGCTGGATTTTAGTGAACAAAGGGGATTTTACAGGATGGCTTTTTGCACGCCCTCTTCTTTCTCCACCAGGGATCATAGCTACTGAACAGCAAATACATAAAGTGTTCCTTTGCTTCCTTTCCATTTGGGATCTAGAACCGTGAGGGAGGAGACCTCTTGCAGAGGAACTCAGCATCCTTTTACAGCAAACACTTCACATGAGGAGGAAGTTACACATAAATGAGCAAGTGGAGTGAAACGTGACAGGAAAGCCAAGTATTTCTTTTTCCCTTATGATCATTGCACTCATTATTCAAAAATTGCTTGTTATGAGAATGAAATCCACAAGCCCCATGGGAACTATTTGATGTGACTAATGATGATTTCTGCCTTGAAACAATGAGGAAGATCCAGGAAATCTATTACTAGATTTTTTTTTTTAAATTCAAAATACATTTTGCACATTGTGAAGATTATAATAACTATTCATGTTATTTTAAAACATGGAGCTTTTGGCAACAAGAAATAAGCCACATAAAAAATGTGGCTGGTTGTCTGATGACTGATGAGCAGCATCATTTATGATGTGTAGCACATAATGAGTTGCAGTAGGATCATTTTGCAACATATTTCCTAGTGAAATATCATTCACATTTATTCCAAGTAATAGATTTCTAATGCATAAAGAAAACAGGCTGGAGGTTCAATCTGATTTCTTGAAACTCTCTTCAAAAAATTACTACCCTCTCCAAAGTGTCATTGGCAGGAAACTGCCAGTGAGGGAGGCTGGGGGTGGCTGAAATACTCACAAATGTCAGAGTTGCCAGCGACCCCAAAAAGCAAACGATGGTCAGACCAAGGACAAACAATTCCCTGCGTTTGCCCCAGACATGTGGGAATTCATCCAGGACTCCAGTAATCACTCCCTCTAGTCCTGCAAACTGAAAAGCATGGAAAAATCACTGGAAAATAGAGGAAAAACTGGAAAAAACCTGCTCAAATGTGTGTTTGAGTGCTTAAAGGAACGTCACAGCATTGAAACATTGGTGCTCTGTTCTGCTGTAGAGTTGGGGCGGGATTTTTAGACAAGTCTTTCCTCCTAATTCTTTTGAACTCTTTAGCATGGGGATTCAGTGTTCAAGTATCTGTGGGAATGCACTGTCATCCAAAGGCAGCCCTGTGCTACAGGCACCAGGATGTGGAGAAATGAGAGGTGGTTCAATAGGACCAAAACTGTGAAATCAGCTGAGTTCAGCCCTGCTGGAAGGAGTTGATTCTCCACCTGTAAAATCAGACTGACGTGACAGTTTTTTTAGTGTATCTCCAGTTCCCACCTTTTAAATCCAATTTGTGGGGAAAAACTCCAGATTCTCATAATTGCTTTGTAAGTTTACAAGCAAGAAAGGAGCCTGGAAGGCTGCATTCAACTAGGGATGTATAAATCAAGTGCTTTGCTTGTATTTCAGGGTCTTAGGAATGGTCACAGCATGACAGTGACACATCACTTGATTATATTTAAACCTATTCAGATAAAAATTGGAGTGTCTGTCTTACAGAAGGCACCTGGTGCTGCAAACCCCTCAGTGCCAGTGCAGTGTTTGTAATTCTATTTCTGTGGTGCCTGAAGGGGTCAGGCTCTGCCCTGAGGGTCTCCCCTGCTGGCTACTCACCGTGCTGTCCAACCCCAGCGTCAGCAGCATCAGGAAGAAGATGATGGCAAAGAAAGTGGAAGCTGGCATGTTTGCAATGGCCTCTGCATAGGTGATGAAGAGCAGGCTGGGTCCTGGAGCAAAGAGTTGGAGTTACTGTTAACCAGTACTGCTGAGGGAAGGACAGGCTGTGCATGGTGTCTCCCAGGGGAAAACTCCTCCCCCCAGGCTGCTGTGCCATGTGCAGTGACCACCACAACTGTGAAACTGCAATCTGGTTTTTATTTGTGGGATTTATGGGCTAGTTTTTTAGCTGTACTCTATTACAGTGCCCAGTAACTCAGCATCCTGAATAATACCCAAAATATTTCTCATCACTTGGGCTGCTCCCGATCTAGAAGTACATATACAAACATATTCTATCTTAGAAGCAGTTTGAGATGTGTATGAAATATTCACCTACCAGTGTCTTTGGCAACCTCTGACACATCTTCATTCCTCATCTCAGCCATGTATCCCAGCACGGTGAAGATAACAAACCCAGACACAAAGCTGGTCAGGCAGTTCACAGTGCTGGTGACCAGAGCATCTCTGCAACAGAAGACCTAACTCTCATCAGGGAATCTGCACCTGCTACAAAGGGTTTACAGCTCTTGGTCTACAATCTAGACAGACTCCTAGAAAAGCTAGGGGAATACAAGGAAAAAACAAGCAGCAGATACGAAAGAAGCGGGGAAAAGCCCCAATAACTCATGACTACTTTTTCTTCTCAAATCCATACAGATGCTATAACATCAGTCTGCCACTGGATGAAATGCTGGCTGTATCCTGATGTTGTAAAAGAATAGGAATTACTATGTGAATATTAAAGAATTGAGAATTTTATTTTAGAAGTTAGAAATAGATTTTTTTTCAGGTAACAAGGAAAAACCATAAATTGCCTTTCTGTTCAAGACTATCAAGTTATTTCCTAACTAACTACAGAGATTAAATAACTACAATGTGATGGTTTGGCAGGGGCTTAGTCCATTTTGTTGTGGCAGGTTTCTACATTTTAGACCTCTTGCTGTAATTAGTAAAAATTATCTTACTTTAAGGTAGGCAACAGAGGGGAAATGCTTTAGATTGCAGGTTCTCTGTTACACTTACTTCTGATTTCTATGTACACAGGTCTGACAATTTAGTGCCTTTCACCCTGTTTCTTTTTCATAAGTATTCACAGTTATCTTTTTAAACTTGATTTTACTTATAGAATAAGGTAGAACTCACTGGTAGCAGTTGTTGTGGAACTTGTTGTAGCTGGCATAAGCCAACAGGACCCCAAAACCTGGTCCCAGGGAGAAAAAAATCTGAGCTGCTGCATCCACCCAAACCTGAAAAATATTGAAGGCCAAGAAAAACATTGCATGAGCCAGATTGAATGAGTTTGGCATATTCAGAATATCACTTAGGTCTACAAGGGCGTTTCACTGGTCTGCCTATGTCCTAGTCCTGGTCTAACAGACACTCTGTTGAGAGAGATGTTGAAACATGAGTGTCTGTTGTAGAGCTGTTGTGGCTGTTGCACTTCTGACAGCATCTTAGATGAATTCAGTGAATTGTCTGTAATCAATTTAACACAAGTTTTGCAGTGTATAGAGAACTTTCTCCCCATGATTTTGAAGTCTTCCAAATCTCCCTCCAAACTCTGTGTGCTGTGGAATAGTCCTGTGCTTGGCAACATGTCCTCCAGGGTGTGTAGACTTTTCCTGGATTTATGCAAATCCATTTGACTGTGTGGATGCAGTTCTGGTTCTTGGGGCTCAATTCAGCTTTGTTGTAGCTGTGACGGATGCAAGTGTGATGATCTTGTTATGAAAAACGTGTTGTACTTGAAAAGTGGCCACAGCCCTAATGAGTAATGTTCTGAAGTACAATATCAGCTCTCTTTCTGAAGGTGAAAGTCCTCATTCATTTATTCTCCTTTGATTGAAACATGGAGTTCATTACAACTCATTTCTAATATTCTCTCCCATCGTGTGAGGCCATCCTGTATCACCCAGACAGAGCTCTGTCATCACCCAGCACACAGATTGCAATCTGCTGTCCTCACTCCAGATACATCCAATACAATATCAATGGCCTTTATTGCTTTTTCAGAAGATGTGGTTCCTTATTGGAGATGCTGCTTTATCAGAGACTGGTGTCTTTTCATTTCCTCTTCATTCAAAACTCTCCATATCAGCTGGGCAGCAGCAGACTTGCAAACATTGGAATTTTTTAATCTTCGTGTTTGTAGTATTTATTGCTTTGGGTTTTTTCCATCACCCTCCTCACCAGACACTTTCACAGGCAGTGATGTGAGCACAGCCTTGAGCCTGATGGATTCCTTGTCCACAGAGTTCAAGGCTGGATCAGATTACTGGAGGGCCTGGGGTTTGTTGGTTAGCTCAGTTTGTCCTCATTCCTGCTTTCCTTTCAAATTTTGGTGGTGTATGCAGGCCTGGCTGATTTATTCCCCCTCCACAGGCACTTGCATGAGTTACTGGGTCAGGGTTTAGTTGATGTCCGTGGGCTCATCTGCCAAAGCTTGTTACAGGATGGAGATAGAGGTTTCTGCTCCAGTAACCTGCACTATTTAAACAGAGGCAGCTGTGGACACTGTAGGGCTGTATCGTCCCCTTAAGCCAAAAAACTGCAGCTGTTCCCCTTGCTAGGTTTAATAAATTCAGTTTGTTCAGAGTGACTCTCACAGGGGAAGGATTTTGTTCCAGTGTAGGAGCACTCACAGCTTCTCTCTCAGTGTCAGTCCTGGTGGAAAAGTGTTTGGTCACTTGTTTTCTTCTAGTCAGATCACTCATTCTGTTCAACCACTGTGTGGGAGCTCTGCCTTTAGTTCAAGCCAAATTGAGGGTGGACTCTAATCTTTAAAATTCTTTATAATTATGGAAAGGATATTGACTCAAGCTCTCAAATCCATGCTAAGACATCTTCTATTCAGTCATGCTCTATGTATCCATGGTGATACACACACATGGATAGGCTGAAAGCAAATCTCTACCCTTTTATAAAGTTTTTTACCTCAGTGGCCAGGAGTTTCTGCCAGTCAGGTTTCAAGTAGTAGAGGACACCTCTCCAAGCTCCAGGCAAAGTTGCCCCTCTCACCAGCAGGATGAAGAGGATGATGTAAGGGAATGTGGCAGTCACCCAAACCACCTGTGAGGGAACATGGTGAGAGAGTTTGCCACGAGTAGAAAGTTAACAGGGATAATAAGAATTAGTTAATCATATTATATCTCTTAGCATTTATAGCATCTTCATGTGAGCTTCTCTGCAGGTCTATAAACAGGCAGTTTGTACATCTGTCCCCTTTCCCTGGAAGGGTTGTTCCTGCCCAGAGAACAGTGGTGTCTCTTACTTTTGTTCTTTATTGCTTGGATAAGAGTAGCAGTCACTGTAGAGTGCTCCCCAAATACATCAGCCCAAAATCTCTGTCGTGGAAACAACCTGAGCTGACCCCCTGACAGTTAATTGCCTCAGGCAGAACTGCCTCAAGACAAGTTGAGGTGTGTTGCTTTTGCATTCACCTTGCCAGATGTTTTGACCCCTTTCCAGATGCTGAAGTACACGATGGTGAAGATTAACAGCAAGCAGAGGGTCAGTTGCCAGCTAATGCCCCCCAGGTCATCCAGCCCATTGGACCTGTGCACCTGCAGAACCTGGCGGCTGCAAGAGGAAAGAAAAACACAGTAGAGATATTTTTTTAACAAATGCTTACATTAAATGTGCATTTAACAGCCCCATACTGTGGTCTGAGCATTCCAAGGAATCTTGAGATCTTGATAAGCAGCCTTCAAAGTCATGACATTTTGGATTCATTTTAATTAAAAGTTCTTTTAATGGTACACCAGTGATGATAAGTGACAGCAGACATTGACTGGAAAGCTCCTAAAACACAGAGCACCCCCCATGCACCCTCAGCTTACACCCCCCTACAAGAATCCAGTGATTTGGAGAGTGTGCCATCAACAATCAGCCCTGTTGCCCTCCCAGGAAAATCTTGCTGGTGTCCCAGCAGTCTGGCTACCACCACCATCCTCACTTACATGCACTTACGTATAAAATTCTTCTGCAGGAGAGGTGGAGTGCAGGGACCAGCTGACATTGTCCTTGCTGAAGTAGTTGGTGCAGTTTCCTGTGTTCCAGGGGTTTGTGCAGCTGGTCCAGGGCAGCTCCGCCGTGAAGGAGGAGATGAGGTAGTAAAAAGCCCAAGCCATGATGGTGTTGTAGTAGGAGGCTACATAAAGATCTATGATACAGATGGCAAAGCCAATTCCTGGAGAGGCAGGAAATAATTGCATTCAGTCAGTGTGAATTTAAGGCAAAAAAAGAGAAAAGAAATTGGTTATCACATCCACTACCATTAGTAACTGTCTTAGGCAGCAGAGGGGACACACACCCTCCCAAGTGTTTAGAACACTGGCATTTCTTGTGACTTCAGGAATACTCTGATTCCAGCAAAACATCATTAATCAAGACAGAACATGCTTATAAGGAGACATTTTCTATGTGTCCCTAAATTTCTGCAATTTAGAAACAGGCATCTTGCAGTCTCAGTAAATAAAGTGCTGACATCTACAGCACTGGGAACAAGAGTAAATGAGGATATAGAACAGTTCCTTTTATTCTTTATAATTTTAGGCTTGGTCAGCCTCTATCTGATCAATTTGAGTTGCATACTGTATGTGTATACACACACACACGTGCAGGTTTACCTGGAGTTTCAGGAAAGCTTTCTTTGTAAAGCCAAAATCTTGTGTAGAACAAGTCTTACTTGGCTTTATGAGATTTTCTTCCCCCCAAAATGTCACCTTCATAGGAAAATTTCCCAGTTACTCAGAAAGTTCCATTTCTCTTAGTTACCTTTGAATATAGGACATATTTTTCTCCAGATGGAAATACAGCCATTCCTGTGGTACTGTCCTAGTGCTAATTCCATATAGAAGAGAGGGATCCCTCCAAAGATGGCCATTATTGTGTAAGGAATGAGGAATGCTCCTGCAAGAGAGAAAGCAGATGATTGTAACTCTTCACAGACTTCTCTTCCAACAGTACCAGCACTCCATAAACAGGAGTTCCTTTTATCCCACAGGGAAAATGCACATCCCCTCCCTAGCCAACACACCACTGAATTACTGTGGGATTTCTCATAAGAGTGACTACTCAGCGGTGTGAACAAGAAGCAGAACTCAGGCCAAGCTCCACACATTTCTGCAACACAGGATTCACCAAGACTCCACTGTCTCTCACAGCTGTGAGATGGGCTACAGATAAAATTAGTAATTTCTCCAATAAAATGCCTTTGTTACATCAGAGAGGCTAAAGTCCTTTCTAAGATCTCCTTGATTAGATTTTAGATTTATATTTTGTCTCTTATGTCAGTGAATCAAAGACCCAGCTTTCCTCATGAGTTGGTTTAGACATGTTGGTTTATCAGATTTTAAAATGCTCCTTGGGAAAGGGATTGAAGTGTTGGAGTGTGGGTCTGCACCTACCTGGTTCTCAGCTTCTAGCTGTGCTGTGCTAAACAGCTTTTCTCATATGCCGAGATTTAGGTTTTTCAGTTAATAATTTCTCCTTGGTCATTTGTTATATATATTTTAAAAGCCACTAAATCATCCATTTATAAACCAAGAAATTCAGCATTAAGGAACATTGAACAGGAGTGGGCACTGACCTCCTCCATTTTGATAGCAGATATAAGGAAATCTCCACACATTTCCCAGATCCACTGCGTATCCAATGACGGAGAGGAGAAAGTCAATTTTTTTACTCCAGGTCTCTCTGTCCTCCAGCTCCATCAGCTGCTGCTGAGCCTCAGCCCCACAGGTGGTGGATGTGGTGGTGGTGGTGGTGGTGGTGGCTGCTGGGGCTGTGCCCTGGGCATCCTCCACCTCTCCATTGCAGGGAACTGAGCTCTGAACCCCTGAATAACCATTGGAGATCTGAGCTGCCTCCCCTTTATCCCCCTGGCTGGGGTGGACTTTGTTGCCATCCTCCACCAGCCGTAGGGCAGATTTAGGGTTCCTGACCAGAAGTCCGTTCTCTTTACAATCTTCTCCTTTGCTGCAGTCTGAGACATCCTTCTTGGAAGTCAGGGGCTCTGTCTCATTGCTTGTGGCCTTTTTTTCCATTTTTTCTGAGATTTGTTCTGGTCACTGGCAGACAGGCAGCACCACAGGGTCCCTTCGAGGTTTGTCTTCCCACACCTTTATTCCCAGCACTTTTAGAATTCCTCTTCCATACTTAAATCCATCAGACTGAAGGCACAAGCACCATCTAAGACATGAAAAAGAGTTGAAGATCCATTACAAGCTTTACTGGTGCTGGTAATTTTCAAGTTACAGCCAGCAGATTCTGTGATTAAAATACAGAGGTAATTAACCATCACAGCATGCAACGTGAATCACGGAGCAGATAATCTGAGATTTTGTCCAGAGAAAGGCAGGAAGAAGTCATCCTCTGACAGCAGAACCTGGTGTACCTGGATCACACCCTCTCAGGAGGATCTGCTGGACTTTGTGCATTGCTGGACATCTCACACCCAGTCACAGTCCTGCTGGTATCACCTTCTCCCCTGAACACTGCAGGACTCCCAGTCTGCAAACTGAGGACAGAGCTCAGTGGGACATTTATTTTCATTTTCCTAAGTTCATCCTGTGGCTCATCCACTCATCTTGTGGCAATTTCTAGATTCACCCGGTATGAAGGGAAAAGAATTCATTAAATAAATATGAGATAACCATGGATATAAAAATCACATTTCATGACCACCTTTCTTCAGAAATCCCACAGTGTCTGCTCTGTTTAGCAAAAGATGTAGAAGGCTTAAATGAAACTTTAGAAAAATATTTAAATCTCAGTGGTTTTGCATCAACTTACTTTGGGGCTCAGTCAACACTAATAACAAGAAGAGGTCATAAACTTCAATTTGATTCCTCTCATTAAGAGCTAACGTGTGAGTCTAAAGGACAAAATTTGTCCCTGGTTTTATCTGACTCCCTGGGCAAATAAAAGCATCTTTCATTCTGTTTGGATCTGCTGACACCATGGTTCCAGCCCTGGGAAGGGTAGTGGGCACTACTCCTGTGCTCCTGCCCACTGCCAGCAAAAAAACCCAGGCACTGGGAGGATCCCTGGGTTCTCTGCCCTCTTCATGTGCTAAAAACAGAATCCAAGGGAAATAAACCATCCTGAAATAAAGTACCACACAATTAACTTTTCCTGCAGAACAAAGGTAACAGAGAAGGAGTCATGATTCTGTGAACAGGTCGTGTTTTGTCTTCTGCTGATCTGTTCAGGTAATGTAAACACCCAGGTGCCTTTACCCAACAAAACCTTGGAACAGGAGCTGATCCCCTGTGCTGTAAATTCCCCAGAGCAGTAACCCTGCTTTATTGCTAGCAAAGAGTCACACAATCTACAGCATGCCAAGATTAAATTATTACAATTACACCCGGTTTTCCCTTTTCAAAACATTTTGTCATGGTAATAACTGTCATTGTCACATCCTAGCAGAAAAAAATAATCATCATTTCACTTTTAACTGCAGGAAAAACTAAAGCAGAGAAGGGATATGATATGATTTGCTTATTTCTAGAATTTGCTGATTATCAGAGCTATTAAAACTCAAGTTTTTCCCAGCTTTTCACCTTTTGCAAAGACAGTTTGTTAAACCTTTTCCAAATATTTCTCATTGCAAGCAGAAAGAGAAGCAAAGTTATTGAGCTGCAGAGCAAACAGGAGGATGGTTTTGAGATAAAAGTCACTTGGAAATATTGCTTATAACTTTCAGAATTCTTTAGTTCTCCAGGCTTACATTCTGCCTCTACCCAAATAATCTCTTTTTTGTCATACAGCAAGCAGTGCATCGTTAATGTGAATTCTTACATGGGCAAGTGCTTCGCTGCCGTTAATTAATCATCCACCAAGACTGAAATATCTCCAGAGTTCCAGAGAAAAACACCAGGGCAAAGAACAGGAGGTTCTCTTTTACCTGCAGGACTATAAAACTTGAATGCCTTTGGAGTCCAAAACCTTCCAAATGTCCCAAAAGAGGTTGTGGAGATGGAAGCAGCCCTGGTGGCCACATAGAAATCCAAGGGAAGGCCACAGCCAATCCTCCCCTTGTATAGAGCATGGTAAATACCAGTGGGAATATGGAAAAGTAACCTGAGCCCTTCTGGACTTTACACCTCTCACCCATAAATGGGAACGCAGTAAAGGGTGTTGATTTAACTGCATTATCTCATGGGACTGATTTTTCCATACCTGAGGCTTAAACTCTCACTATGTTTGTAGAACACTTTATTTCTGCACATTTTTCAGTGCTTTCTTTACTGAGGGGAGGTCAAAGAGTGTCCCAAGATCTGTGATAACCAGGATCATTGTCCATCTAGACCTAAACTCCTCCTGTTCTTCTGCACACCACAGGACAAAAAAAAAAATCACATTTTTTGAAATAACTTTGGTAGAATTTTCAGTAGTTTGAGCCTCAAAAATGCAAAATTACATGTGAATTTTCAGGGGCTTCAGCTGAAATCTGAACTGTTTCTTTCTGAACAAGAATTACAGCTCGTCAGCCGTCCTGGGAAATCTCTGGAGTGATGAAGTCCATGGCTACACAGTGGAGTTCACAGGGGCATAGTTGGCACATGCAAACAGAACAGTTTCAGATTATTTCACTACACCATAAAAAACTGTGGGAGAATGTACATTTTTCTTTGCTTTGCTGCAAATCAAGAAAAAAAAATGAAGGTACTGTGAGCACTACAAAGAGTGTAGAGAGCTGCAGAGAGAGCTCTTGGGGTTGGGAAATATGCTCAGACACCAGGGAAGATATCCAGGGGAAAATGACCCCAATAGTGAAGGATTTTGCCTACCTCATCCTCCACTTCTTCTCTGCACAGATTCCTAATTCAGGTGCTTGAATGCTGACAGCAGTGATCTCAGAAATAAGTTTATTACCTGTTTTCAATCCGGGCTGTCACAAAGGTTGCTGTTACATAACTGCACCATGGCTCCTTATCACCTTAATTAGCTGCCAGAGAAAAAGGGGAGATAAAAAAGGGAAGACAGAGCTCTGTGCTTTGGTTTCCTTTTGATCTGTGTTTGGCAGACGTGACTTTGCTCCTCTGGGAGCTGGGGCTGCTCTGCAGGGCAGCTCCATCCAGGAGCACGTGGAAGGTGCCAGCCCTGGGGATGTCACCCTCCCTGAGCAAAGGGTGACTAAAGAGAAGTCACCCTAGAGTCCTCCGCAGCTGTTCCAGCTTTGTTGAAAAGATTTGGATGGGATAATTGAAGACATGTGTTCCCACACGCTTGGCCGCAGCCACCAACGCACTTCACATCAGCCAAACATTAATTAAATTCTATTTATTTATCTCCCACACGGAGATGAACTTGAACCAACACTGCAGATGTAAAATCCCTGCTTATTCCTTGATGCACAGATCCGGCTCTTTCGCCTGTTGCAGAGCAATCCTCGAGGAGCATCCCTGGCCTGGAGCCCGCTTCCTCCCGCTCCAGTGATGGAGCATCTCCAGTTTATTCCTGGAGGCTCGCAGTGACGTCTCGTGGCAGTGTGGGAATCCCTCCCCTTTCCTCTGCCACAGGGTAAACAACTCTTCCCAGCACCACCACAACGGGGTTTTCCTGCTCTCAGCACTTTTTAAAGGAGGAATTGGCTTTTAATGTGCAGCAAAGAGCAGATGCTGCAAGGGAGGCAAATCTCGAGTCACCGCGAGGCGGCTGAGTTTGAGGTGGGGCTGCGGTGCCTTCCCTGTGCCTCCTATTTTAACTCTCACACTCGCAAAATTTGTAGGTTTGTATAAATTTCACTTCACACAGATGACGTTCTTATTTCATGTGCTAATTCCGTGGAAGTGGAGAAGCAGCACTCTCTGGGCTACAGGAAAACTCAGGTCCCACCTTCCCTCCCAGTGCTCCTCCACCCTCCCTCCTGCCTCCGTCCCGTCACATGCCGGCACTTGCAGGGAATTGAAGCACTTTAAACATCAAGACTCAGCCCAGGGTGTTGGCAAACAGAACCAAACACTGAGATGATTGATTCCTGTTAACTTGACCTAAATCTCACATTTATCACAAAGAATTTAAGATGGTTAAAGTTACAACTGCCTGACTCACAGGACACCTTGCAGCTCACCCAGGCAGTTTGTGCATAAATGGAAGGAGTCCAAGGACATTACTTTTATCTCAAATATCAAGCGAGACGTTTGTTTGACAAGATAGGAATCACTCACCCCGGGTGGGGCAGGGCTGGACCTGTTTTCACCTCTGAGCCACAAATGAGCCAGAGAGGTTTTGTGATTTTCCTGAGTTTGCACAGGTCAGAAGCAACCCTTAAATCAAAGTATCACAGAATAGATTCCCCATACTGTGAGGACTTGTTAAAAAAATAGAAATTTCAGCCAGTTAAATTGCATTCCTCTCAATTACAGTGAATTTTACCTGCTGGGTGTCATACACAAGTCGTATTTAGGTTCATAATGCTAAAAAGAATTAGTGCCTTTTGATGTTGAATGTGTTCACTTTTACTGATTTCTTTAAAAAATGAATACCCAGATTGTCCTTTCCTGTTAGCTCATTAGCAAGTGTGTCAGTTTGTATTTCAGATTTCAAAACCTGATAATCATAAATACTTGGGAACCACAGAACTGGGACATTAGGTGTAAAGCAGATCTCAGCTGATATCTACACCATCCCTCCACAACAGAAAATTTATTTATTCAAGGGATTTTTTTTTTTTAGAAATTCTTTTCTAGTTGAAGAGAATCAAAACTGAACTTTGATAAGGAGTGATCAAAACCCACTGAAATTAATGGTCCAGTGAACTGTAACAGGTTTGATCCCAGTGCCAGTGATTTTAAATGTTAAAAAAGCTGGGTACTTTGGCACAGCACTGTGACCTGGGAGTATTTTAAGGGGAAACTTTGAGCATGCAGGTGACAAAATGGACCCTTTGTATGGATGTTTGCAGGGCTCCAAGGGCTCCCTCACATTCCTACTGAAGCAGAGTGAACTCAGCAAGTCCTGCTGGTGAGACAATGGCACTCCTGGGAGAGTCAAAGGCTGCTTCCCAAAGAGTGGCACAAGGAGAGGTTAACCCCTGTATTCCCAGATAAGGCTAAACATGGGTGAGATGGGAAAAGAGTGAGCAGTTGGGGGAAAATACAAACCTACTCTGGGAGTTTTATGTCTCCACCTAGTCCATGTCTCAGTCTGAAATTAAAAAGTCATCAGGAAAGAGAAATTTTTACCTTTAAAATCTTGTTGAGAAGTCAGGCACTGTACTGTAGTGAGAATGCTGCCAAACTGGTGTCAGTCATTTAAAGAACAGGGAGGAAGGGAAATGCATTTTTTTGGCTCAGAGTGTCTGTGTGTAGTGCAAGGAAACAGATAAGCTTGGAGGGGATGATACTGCTTTTGTATTCTTCCTCCAATTATTTATATAAACTTGAAGGAAGGGTCATAACACAGCAAACATCACTAAATAAATGGAGCATCATCCCCTGGTAACAGATGATGTTTCTCTGAAGGGGATTTGTTAATGGCTATCTCCAAATTACAGCCCTGAATTCGGGCTCCAAGTTCTGCTCAAGTTCTTTATGAAACATTTATCCCACAGGCAGGGCTCATTGTGTTTTTATCACTTCTATGAGATACAGAGCTGCAAACACACAGGTTGGGAAAAGAGTTCAAATATGAGCATCAAGTAGGAGATCAGGACACAGGATTAGTATTTCTTTAGGCTCTTACAAATGAAAACTCAGCAATTTATATTTCCATAGGGGAAAGCAGGAAAGGACTTAAACACACTGCACATTTCCATGTGTAGGAATAATTTTGGGTTGTTATTACATTCTAGTTTTGGGGCAGTTTTTCTTAATTTAACCATCTGAAATTCATCACACCCTGTTCAATTAGAAAATGGTCACAACAGTCACTTGCTATATGAGAAGTTTGCAAAGTATTCTCCAAGAAAATGATGGTTAATTCCCCATCAAAATCACCAGAAGATGCAGCCCAAGTGTTTGAGTCTTTCCCTGGTAAATGTCTGACAATCCACATTAAAAAAATGCCACAACATTTTCAAGAATCCAAATCCATTAAATGCCTGATCCCTTTTCCCCCAGGCTTTCTTAACATATCAAAACATGTTTTCCTTGCCTATTTATATATTCAGTTGCATTGCATTCCTTAATTAAACTCTCTATTTCTTAGCAAACTAACCCAGCAAGTCAGTTGGTTTCAGTAAACACGATCGACTATAAATACATAGGACATGCTCTTCAGATTTATTACTTGCAATAAATCTGTCCCATTGAGTTCAATAATTTACTGTGCTGGAACCATTTACCTTTTAAAATATAATTTAATATGGTTAATAAAGCTCACTTCACCCTTTTAAAATAAATAACAGCCAAAATTGCATATTTTTTCTTCTTTTGCCTTTGGATTCTGCTGCTTTCCTTCATTTTTCCTTATAGTTTGATTTTTTTTGTAAGCTTTAAATAACTTTACATTTGTAGTGCAGTTATGTGGGCTGCCAAAACTCTTTAAGTTTAGATTGTCAGAACATGTTCTGCTACAGGCATTTGACTCTCGACATTCATAACTGCTGGACAAGTGCCTGAATGTGACAGCAGAGCATGGAACAGCAGAAAAGCAATAAAAGGCACTAAAAGTTTTACAAACCCAAGGAAAACTAAAACTAAAACCAATGTATCTTTTTTTGCCCCCAAAGCTTTGCTAGATGGACGACGTTTTAGAAATTGTCAAAGACCTCAAAGCTGATTTAAAAACAAACAAAACCTAGAGTGGAGATTTTAGCCTGTCGTTCGTATTTCAGATTTTATAACCAAAGTGGAAAGAGGCAACGAGGAGGGAAAGTTAATGAAACTCCAGCGTCTGCTGCTGCTGCAGGGGGGCAGCTCTGAGGAGCAGCTCTGTGCCTGTCTGAATTTCATAAAAGCGTTTCAGACACAGCTGTGTAAAAACAAAATTATAAAGTACCTGTGTTTGGGGTTGGTCCGCAGCTCTGCCCTTGGAGAGATCCACGCCCGAGTCCCCTTCACCCACATTTACCTCAGCCTGGGCAGCTCAGCCTGTGGGCAGCTCAGCATCCCGGGCAGCTTTTTGTACACCAGTCCCCCTCACATGGTCTGATTGCCAGATAATCTGCTGCCAAAGAGCTCTTTAAGAATTTTTGCGTCACTTTAGGCAAATAAACTTTGTGTTTCACCAGGGCTGCAGCTCAGTTTTCCTCCTAGAGGTGGGTGGCTACATTTGCCTGCTCTGATCTGCTCGGGAGAGCAGGATCCAATGAAGGCAGAGGCAGAAGGAAAGGGGAGCTTTCCTGGGAAGGGACAGCTTTGCTGGATGTTGTTATAAATATAAATAACAGGATGGGGATGAGGATGGACACAACGAAGTTTTGAAGGAGTCAGTGAATTATAAATTTATAGATTTGTAGATTACAGGAGGAGAGGAAGGACTGGGATATTTTCACTATAAAAGGGCTTGGAAAGAATAATTAATTTTCAATAATGCTGAATAGTTGCATTATTCTAATAAAGAAAAAAGGTTTAGTTTTATTCTAAAGCTTGAAGCAGGAATTCTTTACAAGCGTTTTGCTGCCTTCAATAAACTCAACAAGTAATTTCCTTTCTTCCTGCCACTACTCCAAATACCTCACTCCACTTCTAACACTTTTTTTTTTTTCTCCAGTGTTTTTCATCCAGGATTTCTTCATTCCTGCACTTCATGACTTGTTTATAAAAAGTCATAAATCACAGGTCAATGCCATAGTTTAGGTGGAAAAAAAAATGTGGAAAAGCAGAACAGGGGCAAGTAAGAGTAACTGATCGTTGGAGCAGCAGCAGCTTTGCTCTAAGCAGTTGCCAGTTTGCAGAGATTTCCTCCAAACGATTGGAAAGAAAATAAACTGAAAACTGAAGAGCTGTAATTTGCATTTTCCTCTGCTGTCCCTGGTCCCTGGCAGAGCCGCAGCCGGGCAGGGCGAGGCACCTGCACCATCTCAAGGAGAGCTCAGGCATTGCAGTTACACACACGAGGGAGAGACACGTCCTGAAATCAGATTTGTTTCCCATTAACTCCCCCGGGCACTGCGTTGAGGCTGTTTTGTCAAATCGAGCTTTTTTCCTTCACTTGCTGTAGAAATTCATTGATCTTTCGGCGCAAAAAGCAACATCCACCTCCTGTCTGCCGGGCTGGATTTCCCTCCTGTGTCCTGTTTTCCAAAATAATCAGGATTGGATGTGCTCACCTCCACTTGGCTGCAGGCAGGAAAACCCCACCGGTTTGTCCTTGCCTGTGGTATTCCTCCACAGCCTCCCCTCTGTTTGTCCCATTCCAGACGATTTGCAAGGACAGATCCTGCCATGCCTCCCTCACCAAACCCTTCTGGAGGTCACAGCACAGTGTTTTAATGTGCAAATATCCAGCTGTGGATCAGACCCTGTGCTCTGGAGAGGATTTTTCCTTTCCCGGGAGAATGAATAGCACAAGGAATCTGCACCTTTGCTTTCCAAACAGATTTCCAGCTCGTTACTGCTGAGACACTGAAAGGGGTTTTCCAAACTCACTTTTTCTATTCTCTTACAAGAAATAAATTCTCTCTACTGAGAGCCCCTCTGCTCATTACATAATTGTATCTTGGGTTTTTAAAAATTTTAGAGGGATTGTGACCTTTGTCTGAGGTTTTTCTCCATCTCAGTCTCTGTTTAGAGTAGGTTCTTTTATGCCTTACCCAGACCTTTTCATTCAGGTGTTTTTTTTCATTATTGTCTTCTGCAGCAGTTACTGGGTTTTGGTTTTCTTGCTGGTTTTTTTTATTTTGAATTTCTTGCCAAAAAGTCTGGAGCCTTTGGGACATAATAGAAATAACAGACTGGAGATTTCAGGCAAAACCCTTTAACCTTAGGACACCTTATTTATCTCATAAGTGAAAAACTTTCAGGGGCTGTACTGAGCCAGCTCCAGAATCTCATGAAATCTGGGCATTGGTGGGTGAAATTCTGATGATTAAGGGAAAGTATGAAGAAAAGAGAAAGAAAATGGACTTTATACAAGACACACAGATAAAACAGCTGCAGACTCCAGCACAAGAATGAGAATTATCACTCAAATGACCTCACAAAAGTAGTACCAACTGTACTGTGAGATCAGTGATGGCTCTCCAAGTGTCTCTGATTCACTGCCAATAAAAGGATTGGAACAATTTTCCAAATTACACAAACCAAACAAACCCTGCAATATTTGTTTGTTCCCATCTTTCCCTAGTTAGCAATCAGACTACATTTAGAAGCTATTACAATAGGCTTTGGGATAAAAGAAATTCTGATTACCCTTCCCTGCTATTTTCCATACTGTGCTGGGGTGCACATCTGGGAGTTGGATGAGTTTTGGAGAGGTTTTGTTATTTCCACTACAACTGTTTTAAAAGCACATTCCAATGGGGAAATCTGATTCCTAGAACCCACAAACCACCACTACACATAACCTCTCCTCAGTTCCAATTCATTAGGAATTGTTGTTATTTTCTGCCAGTTGATTAAATCTGAGAGAGCTGACTTTCATAATATCATCTGTCAATATTTGCCACCTGTCAGGGGAACTGTCTTTGAATTCTCACATGAAAACTGCATGGTTTTGTTGACAAACTGGAAAAGGAAACTACTCAGTATGCTGGTTCCTCAGCAACCTAAAAGTAAGGCTTTGCAAAGGAGACATATAAACTAAAGGAGAAATCAGCACTGAAATACAGTGGGCACTAATTTTTTTTTTTATTCTAACCAAATCATCTTTTTAGCATCTGTATGTTTATTTTTTCATAGTCTGGATTTACAGTTCACAGAGCTTTCTTTGCTGAGTAACAACAAAGCAGCAAGCCAGGCTTATTCCCACATTATTTCCATTCCATCCCTTGGAAAATTTAATTTTTTATCATCTCTGAACCATTTCCTGCAAACTGACAGGGGTTAAGTGGCTTGTTCCTCCAGCACACACTCTGGAGAAGTGCTGGAACAATTCACTGGGAACAATCCCTGGCTGTGAAGGGTCTCCCACACACCTGGGAAGAGGCTGAGGCTCTCCTTGGCTCCAGCTGTGCCTGGTGCTGTGCAGGACCCTGAGAACTTCCTCAGGCTCAGGAGGGAGCACATGGCAGCTCCATCATCACTCTGAGGGCTGCTGATCTCATCACTGAGCTTCCCCTCAGGACTAAAGGGAAGAGTGACCCAGTAAAAGTCACCTCAGCAGGGAATCAGTTCATGGGGCATCATTTCATCCACAGATTTTTACCCACTTTTCAAACTGCAGGTTAAAAAACAACCCCAGCCACCTGTAAGGTGTTTATGGATAACAAGAGCCTGCAGGTACCAATCCTCACCAGTGTTTCCATGGCTGTTCTCCCACAGGCAGAGGAATAGCCTTGACTTGCCACCAGCACAAACCTCAGAACACTTTGTTCAGCTGCCCCCAGAGGAAAAACCACAGCTCTCACCTTGGCATCTGCATTCCCCCCCTCCCCTTCCCAATTCCACCTTGGAAAGAACTTTAAAAATTGCAGGGCATGAAGGCAGAAGTGTTGCTGCCAGATTGGCTTCATTCCCCATAATGTGTTTCAGCCGTGTGGATTTTCTGTGCTCATTTGAAGGAAAGGAAAAAACCACAATACTATTGTATAAAGTATACAGGGAAATATCTGGGCAAGAACTGGGGAGATAAGCACAGGCTGGACAATACTTTAAAATACTGAAACCAACAAAAACTGGCTTGGAATCAGTTTTGAGTTTATCAAGCTCAATCCTCATCAGTGCTACCACCAGCAACAAAAATGTTAGGTAAACTCTAGAGAAAAAGTTAATTCTCCTTGGCTGATCTCATATTCATAGATAGGACAGAGGAAACAGAACAACTGGTGTTAAAGACCTAAGTAGAAAGATCTTGAAGGACTAAAATTACTGACCTTTTGGAAGAGGAAAAAGCCCCCAAAACAACACATGCATTAGTCATAATGAAAATATTGTGCATAGCACAGCTTTCCAAGAGATTTGGCTCCGTGTCAGAGCCACCAGGGAGCACAAGAGCTGTTTGCTTGCCTTCACTCAAGTGACACCACAAGGTGGAGGCTGTGCCTGAGACCCCAAAAGGGTCCCTGGAGGATCATCTGCTCCATCCCCCTGCCCAAAGGAGGATTCTTGGGGTTTTTAGGGTTTTCTCTCCCCATGATTTAGGTTGGTGGTTCGACTGATGGTTCGAGCTGGTTCTTTTTCTGCTCTCTGGCCCTCTGAAGCCTTTTAGCTCAGCACGAGAATGAAGAGGAGTCTCAGATCTTGTTGTTTCTTGGTTTCTCACATGTTTATTATTTCTTACCTTACAAATTTCTCTGTGCCCGGCCGAGATGTTCACAGCAGCTCAGACACAGGTGACTCCCCCCATGATGGGAGGTCACTGCCTTCCTATACAGATAATTACCTGTCTGTTATTTACAATTCTGTGCCAATGCCTATTATCTATACTAAAAAGGTCATTTCTGCTTTGACCCAATCTTCTTACACTACTTTGTGCCCACGTCACATCAGAAGATGGAGGCCAAGGGAGAAGAAGAACCCAGGGCACTGCCCCAAAATCTCCATCTTGTCCCCAAGTCACCTCCATTCTAAAAATCTCAGAACTACAAAATCCTTCACCCTGTGCAGTGCTAAACTACTGTTTTCACACCTTTGTGACTTGTAATTCTTCTCTGAATGTTAGAAGCTTTTTCCATGGACTAAAGTCAAAGCCTGTGTCTTCCTGGGCTCAGTGCCAGGCAACCCCCCTGGACAGACCCCCCTGTCCAGGATTCAAACCCTCTTTCTTGGGTCCCAGGCCTCTCTGCCCAGGTCTGTGACCTTCCAGGGCAACCAAAGGAATGCCCTGGACTCCAACAGAGGATCATCTCCATCAGTGCCATTTCTGACATTTCTGTACCCATTCCTGTTAAAGGTCTGTGATGGAAGCACCACACCCTCAGTGCAGCTCACCAACACCTTCCCATTGCACCAGTTCCATGAACCTCTTTAAAAAAAAAAAAAAAGAAACCAGAATTGTCCCAGTCACTTTAGAAAGTGTTTATTCAAAAGCTTCATAGCACCATCTTGTTTTTTAAAACAACCAAATAAAATGCAGCAATTAAAATGTTGGTTTTTCTGTTGAGCATGACACTAACTCCACCTGTGAACATATTTATGGTTGTTCTTGCTAAAATAACTGGAAGATAGCGCTCCTGTGCACACAGACATACCACTGGTCCTTGGGAAGGTTATCCAGTCCCAGCTCAATAATGGAAGAATAAAACCAAGTGGAACTGGATACCTCAAGGAAACCGTTTCCCTTCCCCAAATCTGCTGGAAGAGGAAATTTTCTGAAGGTCATTTTTAGCAGTTCCAATTCATACATCCCCTCCAAAACTTCAGCAAAGCTAAAAATGTAAATATATAAAATACTTCTGGGGGAGTTCTTTTATAGGACACATCAGACCATAATTGGTTAATTATCTCAATATGTTTGCTCTAACTATCACCTAACTGTTAATTAACTAAAGGGCCTTTAATGCCCATCTTTTTCTAGGGAAAACGCTGGTCAAGATAATTTTACTACATTACTACGCAGATTTGCATTAAAAACTTCAGGTAAAATCAAACTGCCATGGACAGCACTTATCACCTACTTTCATGCTGAGGTTTTTTTTTTTTCCTTTTCCCTTTTGAGTTTTGGAGCAGCCTGTCTGTGGATCAGTGCAGCGCTATTTCCCAAGGATCCTTAACTTACATTTCAGGAATAGGGACCAGGCCGAGGGCTCGGTCTCATTGTTTGGCTATGGCTTCCGACCACTGGAATTCTCTATTGCAGCTACTTCTGATGGCCATGAGGAGGTAAATGCTCCCTGCTTCACTTGGCCAAAGCCCCCATGGGGTCCCAGGCTGGCAGGACAATGGGCTCCTGCTGCATCACGGCCAGGATCTCCTCGGGCACGTGCTTCTTGTCCACCACCACCTCGTACACGTACTCGGAGAACCAGTCGTCGGTCATGATCAGGTAACCTGGGGGGCAAAAGAGCATCACAGCACAGAGTCACTGCAGGAAAGCAGCCACAGATAAGCCTCACCTAGGAATGATGCCTTAAACAGGGCCTGGGCATGCTGGTTGTCTCTCAAAACACACCAAAAATATAACTCGAGGAAGTTAATGTACAGGATGTGCTTCATGTGCACGGAAAGGTCAGGCAAGAAGCCCACCAGGAAAAACAAGAGCCAGAATAGTCACAATTTATGTTTGCTCTGTTAAAATGGGCATTGAGAATGCTCAAGGGAATTACAAAGCCTTTAAGGCAGAATGTAAAATTATTTCAATCGATTTGAGGCTTTAGATTTTTTCAGGTGAATTTTAATCTGTTCTAAGAAAACTTGCTTGGTTTAGTTTTTGCAGTAAGAGGCAGCCACTGCTTTCCTCAAAGCCATTTAAATCACACTTAGGCTGAGGCAAATCCTAGTTGTCTCCCTTAATGTGAAAATGACAGTGAACACCCTTTGAACTGGCAGTAAGAGAAGTCACTAGAGGTTTTAGCAGAGAGCTACCACTGGAGACAAGCTATTCCAAGTGAACTGGGAATAAGAGTGGCTGTGAAAAAGGAAGCATTTAGGAGACAGATGAAAAGGCTTTATGTAATAAAGTTCCTCGCATCCTTATATTGTATCATCACACAATCAAATGAAACAAGAAAATGCCCAAAGAATATGGACAATAAATGCATCTATCTCCACCATCTCGCTTCTAAAGCAAGAGATCAGATAATCCCATAAATTAAAACCCCTATCAACTGTAACCCGAGCTAGGAGCCATTTTGGAAACACTGCCAAAGGGAGCTGCCTTGATTATCCTCTCCTCAGGATATGAGTTCTTGGGGGACACAAAAACCTCTCCCTCCCAGGAGCCAAGGAGTAATTGCACCCTGAGAGGATTAATGAACTCTGCCTCTGACATCCTGTCCCTCAGAGCCGATTGGGATCGCGGCGTCTGAGCGGGCAGGAAGCGCCGAGCACGACTCCAGGACATGCAAAGAACTGGGGTTTGGGGAGGCCTGGGCAGGGCAGACCCCCACACACACATCCCACACACACCTGGGAAGCCCCTCAAAGTCCCCACAGGGCCTTGGGGAAGCCACATTGTGCTTGTGCTGTAAGCCCTGCCCGGGGAGAGCAGACAAGCAGGGCCTCTGTCACAGGGCACTTTTGGGGTGAGGGATGCACAAACCAGGTGCCTGCAGTTAAATCCCTGAAATGCCTTCCTGCAGGACAGCAACAGCCAATACAAGACAAGAAAAGCCCAAAGGGAGCTGACTTCTAGCTGGAAATGCATCCTAAAAAAGCTCCTTTCGTGCCAAAACAAGCAGATGGACCCCTGTGCACAGTGTGATTTAGTATTCTCCTCTTCCTTGCTTTTAAAAAAAGGTATCCGATGGGATAAGCTGGGTTCAAAGTTAGGTAATAACGTCCTGTGTGTCTCCAGAACAAAAGACTACTCAAAATAACTGAACTTGCCTGTGTGGCTGAAAAAGAGCCAATAAAACAGAAAGGATATATTTGATTGGGAAGTGACTTTTTTACCTCAGAAAACAAGGAATGTTTGTAGCAGCTGTGTTCATTCCTCGAGGAAAAACACACAGGGTTCCAGAAACACTTACAGAACAAATATAAATGTAATTACTAAATATTTAGGAGAGGGAAAGCTGGGCTGGTTCACAGGGGTTCCCTTTTTTCCAGGACAAGCAGTACCACAAGATTTCAGTTCTGTCCACTCTGGAATGTGAACACAGAACTGACTCCATCCCATAATTCCCAAACCTGGACTCCCAATCTTTCACCATTCCTGTCAGGGGAAACAGGTGCCACCTTGGACTGTACTTGGAAGAACAGGGAACCCCACATGGAAAAAGACTGCTCTTTCCTCAGAAAAAAAGCCATTTTTCTGCTCATTGTTTAATGACTCAAGCCCAGTCCCTGGGGGTTTGTTCCTGGAGGCTGGACCCTCAATCACCTTGTGTCCAAGAAATCCTGGGAGTTGGGGCTTACTCCTATCCCCCACACCCAGCTGGGCTGTGCCAAGTTCAGCATCATTCTTGGCTGACTCCTCACTGATGTGGACTCTGGTTTCTTGTGCTGGACCTACCCAAGCACAGCTTCCCAATTCCTTAACAAGGCAGATAAGATAAAAATCTTTAATCTTATCACAGTGAGGCACAGACTCAGTGGCACTGCAAGACAGCTCAGACAAACTCTGAGTCCTCACCCTCCTACACTGGAAGACTGGAAAATCAGGGCAGGAAGGAGAAGAAACCCCACCAAGTTGAATCACGGTCCCTGAAGGGATTTAAATGATGTGTAGAAGTGACATTTGGGGACATGGTTCAGTGGGGACTTGGCAGTGCTGGCTGAGCAGTTGGACTCTTTTGGTCCTTAAAAGGGCTTTTCCAACCTAAATAATTCAGTGACTCTCAGTTGCCTCTCCCAGTGTTTGGGAAGGAGCCCTGGAGGACATGTCCAATTGCCTTTTGCTCCAGAGCAGCTCATTTGGTCATACTCAAAAAAATCATTCAGGGATTCAGCTCCCTGAAAAAAAAAACAGCCTGAAATAGAGTGAAGCTTCCTACTTGTGGTGGGATTTTCTCTCAAGGCACTTTTCCAGGCAACTCCCTGAGCAAAAGCATAGTCAGGGAGCAAGACTTTCCAGAGACCATGGTGTCCCCTGGTACAAAGCAGATAAGGGACAGTGACTCACCCTGCAAAGTCCACACAAATGCCACAGGGACAAGACAAGGCAGGGTTTATTCAAGTCACTCTGGGCTCCTATTTTATTTCAAAGAAACAACAACCAGCTCCTCTTACAGGGCTCTAGAACTAACTCTTGAGAGGTGAGCAGGGATTTGGATTTGGGCTCAGTCCCAGCCCAGCAAGCACCACTTGCAGCAGTGTCAGGGTTTAGCTGCTGCCCTGTGCCTTTGATGTTACCTCAGTATTGATTTGGCTTCTTTACTTAATCCAACATCCCAAAGAACATTTCACTACTGTCATATTGCTGAGCCTTGAAGGCTGTGTGTCAACAGTTCCATTGTTTTGTCAAGTCTGAAGATTTTTATTGGAATTCTTTGCTGTGAATAGATACAGTTAACTCAGAACAGAAACCACTGCAAGACCAAGAGGCCACAACAAAAATTAAGACACTTTTCCAAGAGTATTCTGTGTTTTCCCCTAAGTTGTTCATGTTATTGAAAAGCTTATAAATAAGACCACATCCTAAAACAGTTCTCCAAAAATAAGTCTATTCCCAGAAGAAAACCAAGACATCCTGGGAAAGTTCTGTCACACCAAATCTTACAAGCACAACATTTGGGATTCATGTGCAGCAGAAAAATGTGGCCAGCAGTGAATGTTATTCCTAGGGACACAAAATCTGGCCTGGCACAGTCACCACTGAGGCTGTGCCATGGCTGAGCCCACATCCTGCCTGTCTCACTCAGGACATGACAAAAACCATGGAGCTTCCTCCACCCCACGTAGGAAAAGCTGCCTGGCCTTGGCAGGGCAGGGCTGCTCCCACACCACCAGCCTCACTCACCAAGGGCTGGGGAACTCAGAGCTGCCCCTCAGAGCAGCAGAGAAACACCCAGTGGTCATTCCCAGTTTCCATGAGCAGGGAAACCTCTGGAAGCAATTTCCTAACCCAGCTCTGAGCTGTGATTCAGGGTTGTGTCCACACTGCTGCCAGGTGCCACTCCAGGCTGGCACAGGGCACAGCCCTCAGAGCCTTCCCAAAGTGCCCCAAGAGGGCAGCTGGGACAGCAACAACAGGAAAACAAATTGATGGAGAAACCCCAGCACAGTCAGAAGCACAGTGAGGACTGGATTTTGTGTCCCAGTGCCTGTCACACCAGGGAGGAGCACAGGAGAGGGGCTGCATGTCACAGCTTTGGCACAGCTTCCAAAAGGCAACCAGAATTATTTTTTTAGTTTTCTTTTCCCAGCCAGCTGTTGGGAGTTCAAACAGTTTGCACTGCAGCTGTTTGCAGCACAAACTGGGCCCAGCCATGCCCTCATCTCCTCATCTACAAAAATCAGTAAGCAAAGCCTTGCAGTGACTGATAAACAGTACTTTAGGAGAAAACAAAAACCACTTCAGTTTCACACATGGCTCAGGAAGGTTATTCAATACCACCAGCCACAGCCAGCAGGAGCCCTGTGTGCAGTGCACAGATTAAAGCCTGGCTGTTACCAAAAGCTTTAGTACATTTAAAAACAGCACTGAAGTGTTATTTCTGCTTTTGTACTGGAAAGAACAATCATTCCTATACAGTGCAGTCCTTGGAAGTGACCCTAATTCATTGATACAGCCCAACTTTTATCCATGGTCCCTTTGTGAACAGACTGGTTCCAGACCCACAGGAGTTCCTGGGGTCTCACAGGACAGGTGGCACCATGTTTTTGGACTCTTGCTACCAGATTTTCCACACTTGTGTTCTGCACCAAAGGATTATGAGCAACAAAACAGCCAAGGTTCTGGCCAGAGTGACAGAGGGAGAGCAAACTCCTGCAGCTGCTGGGGTTTTTGGCAGGGATAATAGCTGGGAATTTACCTGGGATCAACAGCAAACTGATATCAAGGCTTCAGAGTATCAGCAGCTTCCCTGCAATAAACTGAACAACCTTAACAAAAACTGATAAGGGCAGGAATAAAGTTTGATAAAATATGACCTTTTGATGAAGTCTATCAGTATCTTCCCATGCCTTCCATACACAAATCAGTCTGGTTACTGGATTGTCCCTTCCACATCCCTATTTCCAAACATTCAGTTTTCTGCACTCATGACTATAAATTACCTTTATTGCCACGATCTTCACCCCAGGAGTTTTCCACTCTCCATTTTTCAAAGGCATCTTCTTGCCCATCCTGTGCCAAAACAAGCCCATGACATTCAGTGGTGAAGGAGAGGCCACATCTGAGCAGGCAACCCCTTCCACACCCGAATTCAGCACCAGGAAAACAGAACTCCACTCCTGAGTCCCAAGAGTTTCTTGCTAATGGCTGCAGAAATGCCATTTTATAAAATACTCATCTACCTACTTCGATAAAACATGAAGAAATGTGGTGAAGAGAGTCTGCAATCAATATTTATTTTATCAGGAAGCTGAAATTTAACTAAATTCTAGTTTGGACTTGAATGACTCACAGAATTTAAGCTGCTGTCCCTGTCCCCCATCAAGGTGTGGGGGAAATTAAATACAGGATGCACAACTTGCCTGAACTGGGAATCAGAGGAAAGGAACAAGGAACTGTCAAAATTCAGAACAGCATTGGTAAGAGCAAGTGCAAACCCTTGAAGAAACCACCTGAAGGACACAGCTCCAAGTCTTGTGCTGTGCAATTAAAGTATTTTAATACAAAAAACTATCCTGAAAAACACCCCATAAGTCCATTTTTAATATTGACTGGAATATTGTTGTAATGCTTCTGTTCTCCCTTGAAAAGAGAAAACAACCCTTAAGATGGGACACTCAAGAACTCCCAGACCAAGGATGTCAACTCTGGATGTTCTCAGAAATTGGGAGGAGTACATTCACATACTGTAACTTTTTAACCAAAAGGTGCATTTAATCCACATCTATTTTTGATGTTGTAAAATTGTAATATGATTTTTTTATAAAATCTTCAAAGCCGTTTTATAAAAGAGTAAATCCAAAATATTACATTTTACAATTCAGTTTCTCAAAGCCCCTTCAGATTAAGGTTTTTAAGAAGCACCAACTACAAAGTTTTCCTTGGTTTTTAGTTAGATATTTAGACAAGTGTTCATGCAATCTGACACACAATGGAAGTGTTAAAAGCTCAGAATGCAGAAAACAGGAAAGAATTATACTGAGTTGTAAAAAGTAAATTGGAACATTCTTATGACTCAGCAGCTCCATCTCAAGTCTCAAAACTCCACAGCTCAGGCAAACTTGTTCAGTGCTGTGCAAGCTGTTATTTCTCAAGCCAAGGTCAAGCTGGACAGGAAGAGATCACTTCAAAGAAACTTTAATAATGACAACTTCTGGAAATAAATGGAGACATTAACTTTGCAGATAACCCCAAGTAGTAAGTTTTTGCATGCTTCTTTTTACTTCATTATGTGCTTTGTTATGGTGCCAGGAGCAGATCTAGCTGTGGATTCATCTCATCTCTGCTGTTTGCCACAGAACTATGCTGGACACCATTTCCCTTCCCTAATTAGAGGTCAGAGATCACAAGCCAGGGAGCTGCAGGAGGTTAACCCTGCTGCAAAGTGCCTTCTACCAGCATCTTAACAGGATGGCTCTTCTTCAGGCTCTAAACCAGACTGGATTGACCATGCACTGGTTGTCCAATCCAAGTTTGTGGGTGAAAGGAAAGAAGTCCCTTGACATGTCTAAAATTCTTCCCTCCTTGTTAAATATTTATAGTTCTGAACACACAGACACAAACAACACACAAAGGCCTTGTGCACCAGGGGGTTATGGCACACTCTGAGTGAGCCCAGGACACAAAGAAGCTGCCAGGATATTCCAGCACATCCCTGCCACCACCAGAACTCCAGGAGGGAGACTCTACCTTCTCAGTGACTGCTGTCAGGACCATGGCATGGGTCATCAGGGACTCCCCAAAGATCAGTCGTTCTGCTTTGTTCATGTTCTTGATGGAGACACCAAACACCAGCTCATGGTTAAATCTAGCAGAAAGACAAAAAAGCCACATGAGAAAGGATGCAGGGGGAGTTCTGACTAAGTCAGGGAATCAGGAGATTGTCCTGTGCACAGGCATATGAGTTCAACCAATTTTATTGTCAGAATAAATGCAAAACCTGATTCCTTTAGGAGTTTATCTCACCATATATTAGACATTTAAATAAGAATATTTAACAACTACTCATATTGCATCTTTAAAGGATTCAGATTAAACTAACAAGTAAAAAAAAAAGTTCTCCTGCTGCTGAATTACTGAAATATACTCTTTTGGGGCATATAGTCCAAAGTATGTACAAATCAGTTCACTGAGCAGCTAAAGGGCTGCTCATGTTCTCACTGGGTATCCCAGATGACATTCTGGTTTGATTCTCTACTCACATATTCAGGTCGTTGATTCCCAGCTTGCTATAGAAGTGCTTTGCCACATCACAGCCAAACCACACAGCCTGCAGAGAGAGGGAAGGGTCATGTGTGGGCCAAATCCCAGGAGTTTTACATGGCATGGGCTGCACTCTGCCACCCACAGAGAAACCAAACCCACCTCGCCATCCTTAATAGATGCTGCAGCCAATTTCTTCAGGACCTCCACAGGCTGGTTGTTGTAGAGAGTTTTCCTCCCTCCAGCCATGTTGCCCAGGTACTCCACTGTGTAGAGCCTGTTGTAGGGATTCTGGGGTCGAGGGTCATTCACTAGACAAATCTGCCAAAAACCAAGATGTCATAAAATAAGGTGCAACAGAAGTGAAACCTTTGAAGACTGAATCTAGAAGGATTTCAGGGAATAGCTTTTGTCCCAGCCAGCCGTCTGCCCTATTAGCAAACAAGCCACTTGGCTGAAATAAGAGGTTTTTTAAGGTTGTGTTTGTTGGGTTTTTTTTGTTTTGTTTCACAAGTTCATCTCATAACTGTGGCAGAGCAGCTCTGTGTGTTATTCCTTCTCTAATGTCTGCCTTATGACATATTACAACTGATTAGATCATTGCATATTTTATCATTACAAAACCATCGTGGACTGCAACACAAGATCCCAGATAATTGAAGGGTAGAGCACAAACAGCACAATAGGGAGAATAAACACACTGACTTGGGCAAGCAGTGCCCATCCCAGGTGCTGCAGCTACAGAGGGGACAGACCCTGGTAAGAGTGGAAAATAAATGGTTTAGCAGCTAAAATAAAAAGGCCTTGGGAAGTTTTCAGCATCCCCAACCTTGTCCTCCATGTTGAAGTAAGGCTTGACATGCTCGTTGTAGAACTGCACCGGGGTCATGGGGCCGTACTTGTGGTAGTTCTTCTCCTTGTCCCGGAACTCCCAGCAGAAGGTCTCTGGAGGGCTGCCCAGGCAAGTGCTCACTATTCTGAATACCTGCCCAGAGAAACAAACAGCTCTGAGCCTGCTGGAACGTGCAGCTGGGCCTCTCCTACCACAGCAATGCCACTGGAGCATGGATTTCCCCACGTGAAAACCAGATGGAGAAATGGGATCTTAACGGTCACCTCTGAACACATGAATAAACACACACATCAATTATCTGCATTCAGCACCTGAAATCTTGGTGTTTCAGCAGTTCAAAACCAATCAAAGGCCTCAGGAAAATCAACAGAGCTTCTTTCTGCACTCTCACACTCCCAGGTTCTCAGGTAAACCACCAGGCAAAGGAGAAGCTTACAAATTCCAGGTTCTCCTAGGAATGCAGCAGCCCAAAGCAAAAAACAGGACACTCCCCAGCCTTGTTAAAACATTTTTTAAGTAATTCTGAAGCTCCTCCAACACTGCCAGAGAAACTTTATCAAACTGGTTCTCAAAAGGCTTGATCACTCAGCATCAGCTGTTCCACCAGGTGGTTTGCCCCATGCACAGACAAACCAGACCTTTTAACATAGGCATTTGATCCAGTGTTTCCCTAATTCATTTTTCACTTGTTCATTTGGATTTAAAAGATGGGCCTTTGCTTCTTTTCAAAACCCCAGAACAATCTTCACATCTGTTTTAATACCTTTAACAACATCCCTGTTTAGGGCTGAGCTGGCAGGTTATGCAATTTAATTCCAGCTCCCTGCCTGCTGCCTGTGACATCCTTTGCAGCTGGCAGCTATCTTTGGATTTTCAGCACAAAAAGTTGACCAGATTTCAAGTCATCAGCCTCCCTGTAAATCAGAACATAGAGCTGCATTTCAGAACCACTACTGCACTTTCTCACAGGGCTTATCAGAAAATGTGCCAACACTGGCAGTGTAACCAATGAGTGTCTTTAGAGATACAGAGCAGGACCTGCCACAGGTACTCTGGGGACAGAGAATTTAATCACAGTTAATCAGGTTTGAATCTGTTTTATTTCAGCTGACACTGATCTTCAGCTCTGTCCATGTCCTGAGCACAGGTCTCCTCCTCGCAAGGAACCATCAGGTTATTTCAAATGAGAGGAGAGGGAGTGAAATCTCAGCTGCAGCTTCTGCACTGAGATCCAGCTCCTGTGGTCTGTGCCAGCTTTCCCAGCCTGGCAGTCTTCACACTTACACAGCAGAGTAGACAATTCCTTTCCCAAAGCTGACTGAACTCTCTCTGGAGCTGATCCTAAGGTTCCATAAGAACTGGTTTTATGTTAATGTGCTCTTTGTGCTGGCAGCAAAATGCTCCTGCTAAATAAAGGTGTTCTTGCTCCAAGCAATTTAAGAAAACAAGTGAAAAGATTAATTACAGGTTGAAACAGGGGTGTGGGCATAAGGCTTCTACTGCAGGAACTCACACATTTCTCAATAAATATGGTAAAGAGCAAATATAAACCCCTGAACTACTATAAATATTTAATTTTGCACAGACTGCACAAAAGGTACCATTTGCTGTGGCTACACCCACATTACCTCAGATAACCACAAGCACTGAGAGATGAGGCCAGGAACACAAAATAAGCAAGAAAAATGCCTAAAAGGAGAGCAGCAACCAAATGGGCTCCAGCCAGAGGAAGGAAAATGGAGACGGATTTCTCCAGTGAACAGAGGCACTGGAGCCTGGAATGACCTCCCACAATTGTTTTGCCACCACACCCAACATAGGCCCTCTCTTCATATCTCATAAGCTTCCTCTACCAATAAATAAAATAAGCATATTTAAACTAAAAGGTGGCTTACATTGCCTTAGTGACAACTAGAAGCAAGATAAGGCAAAGAGAGTGGCTTGTGCTAAACCCCAGAATTAATGAGGAGGGGAAAAAGGGGACACTCCTGATAAGGAAGTCTACAAAGGAGAAGAGTAAAGGAAGAAAAATTCTATTGCATGAACTGCACTGATTTCAGCTCCTGACCTGCTGTGCACTGGTTTGATAAGAATGTTTATACAGTTCTTGAGTGAATATTTAATCCTGTGCTCCACAACAATTACCCCATTTCAGCTCAAGTGCTGCTCCCAGCAGGAGCAAACCAAGATTTTCTATGCAAACAGAACCTCCCAGAACAAAACCAAGCTCTGCTTTGCCACAAAAATACAGAGGCAATACTCCTCATGCACATCTAAACACATGCAAACCACCTTTACTACTGCAGGAGAAAATGCTGTGTTCAACCTCACAGAATTAAGCACAACCTTTTACAGAACAGACAAACTGCAAACAGTTAAGAACCTTTCATGTCAGTTCCAGGATCTCTTGTCAGAGGCAAGAGGCCCTAAATAAATGAAGAAACATTTAGCAGTGAACTGTGTGTCCCTGCCCTAAGAGTGACCATCTCTAGGAAGCTTTTGATGTCTGCTGCAGAATCCCCCAAGGGCTTTTGGACACACACTGGATGTAAATTACATTAATTCACCTTTGAACTAAGTGCAGATTGGCAACGTTCTGGGGTAGGCTCAAAGCACAGCATTCTTAAGGCATGAATTTCACAACAGTCTTGATGAAACCCAAGGAACACAAGTCAGTTTTCTTCTTTTAACCTAACCTTAAAATTAGATTAAAAAGCTACAGAATGTTACATGAAATGCAAAGATGAATTTCCAAAAGCCAAAACACCACACGAATCAATATGGAACTAATACAGATATCCCAAGGTAAGTTCTGCCTAACAGTGATTGCAGAAAAAGCTAAAACACCACCAAAACATTTAATTTCTTGACTCATTTAAAGACATACATTGGATCACTTGGCATTGTATGTTTGAGAAATAAATTAAATACATACTTTATTTAAAGTGCATGGACTCAGTCACACTAAAACAGCCTCAAGTTTAAGTTATTTTTGGCAGTTTAAGAATCAAGTATGAGCGGTACAGAATGAGAAAAATGATGTGGGTTTGTGTGAGCAGGAGCAGGTTCAGGCACTGCAGACACACTGACATTGATGGAGTCAATTCAGAGCCAAAACCATGCTGCAATTCATCCCTCTGCTGTCCCCAGGACCAGCCCTCAGCAGGGCTCAGCCCTGTGCAGACACCTCCCTCTCGTGGTTCTTTTCTGCTCTCTTGTGGGGAAACCTTGCACAACACTTGTGCTACAAGATTTGCACTCAAAGCCATCAGAATGCAAATTTCCACCTTTCCTGGATTTTTTTAAGAGCCTGACAGGCCACTGTTTTGATCTCTCAAGAGGTAAAATGTTGCTTTTCCCACAGCAAGGGGTAGAGGTCTGTAAAATGTCAATTCTGAAACCTATGGATTCAAAATATTTGTCTGGAAGGATGAGAAAAACTCAGAATGAGGTAGGCAACAAGCCACTGCAAAACCAATTCACTTCAACAGCTCCAAGACCACTTTGTTAAGCAACAAGAGGCACTTGTTTTGCCTGATCCAACAGCTGCACAACAAAAGTAAGAAACCTCACCCATTCCAGCCCTGTGTTCCAAGATTCATGTCACACCAGTTTATTTACCTCTTCTATCATCATGTCCATGGCAGCACAGATTTCCCCTTTGCTTCCTCCACTTTCCACCATATTTCTTAGCCTCAAACAGTATTCTCTCATCTGTTTAAAGAGAAAGTCACTTTGTTACCAAGGGTATCAAAGGTGTCACCTGATCATTTTCAGGACTTCCTATCTGCTTGTTTTAAGCACCTATTTTACTCTTTATAACATCTTCAAAACAAAAACACATTTCAGAAGCTTCATTAGAGACTGATTAATTAAAAACAACAAGATAATTGAATGCTGTTAAAGTAAAATGTCACAAAAAATTAACAAATAGTCACAATTCAATTCCCATTTCCAACCATGTGAGGCTTGCAGCCATTAAGCTCTTAAAGCTTCATTTCTCTCAGTCCCATAAGTGATGCCACAACATCCACACACATCAGCACCTCTGTGACTCACAGAACACACTTTCTCCATACTGTCACATTCATTTTGCAGCTCTAATGCATAATTGATCTCCTGGCTGCTGAAAAGAAAGGGGCATTTCCCCACTGCAGGCACAGCTTCAGTCAGAGCAGCACAAGCTTCCCATTAGTGTCACATCCATAAAGCCAGGAATGGTGATGGGGTTCCCTCAGGACCAGCTGCTTTGCCATGCTCAGGATTAGAACATTAACAACATTTAAGATGTCCAAGCTCATTCCACCACGTATTCTGCATTTTTTATGTGGGTTTCAGCAGGCAGTTTTCCCTGAGCATGCAGCATACGAACTGGAAAAAATGTAGCAAGCTGTAAAAAAATGTTTTAATTGCCTTTTTCATCTAGCTACCTACACCAGCATCTGCCCAGGCTAATCCATTTCTGCAGTTCAGGGAGTGAGTTAACACCTTCCTTCAGACAAAGCTGTGCACTTCTATAGTGAAAGCTGATTTTTAACAGGCAGTGTTTTTAAAATACACTTTTTTCCTCCATCTTTTTTCACCACATTTGGCAGTCATCTCTAGAAACCTTGGCACAGAGGGAGATGAAATACTGAAAGGGTGGGAAACAGACACCTAGACACCATGTGCTGGTTTTGCAGAAACAGATTTAAGCAGCCACATCAAGAAATCTTTGGAAATCTGAGGATTAGGAATAACTGCTGCTAAAACCACAAAAGGTACTTTCAAGCTATTGAAGCCTGACAATGGATATCTCCCATGATTTCACCTTCCTGCTCCATATTTCAAGATTAATATCAGACTTTGCTGAGACTTTAGGCTGCTTGTAAATAAATTTAAGTTGCTGAGATGTACTTAACACTTTGGTCAATAAGGAGAAGGTGGTTAGGAACATTTGGAGCAGGTTCATTCCCCTCCCCTAAGTTTTATCATCTAAATCAGTTTTACCTTATGATTCAAGATCTCATTCATCCTTCTGGTAGCCTCTGTGGTGTGAGACTCTGGGAAGTATTTCTTGGGGACAACACCATACTTCTCTAAAAGAAATAAATCTACAGGTTAACAACTGGCTTTTTCACACAATAGATGCTCCTACTGCTCATACCCACATGAAAGATAAACAGAGTTTGGGTTTGTGCAGAGATTATAAGGAAAAGGCTCTTGTTTAAAGGTTACAAGTACCCAGAGTTTACATTTTAATTTGTGACTGAATGTTGACCTCTGATCTGCATTCCACAGGGATCCCAGAATGTGGAATCCCTGAACTACTCAGTATTATTTAACTCAACACTTGAAAGTTCTGAATTAATTAGTGCTTTAGGAAGTCCTGTTCACCAGAAAAAAAAAAGCCTTGATTACTTTAAAATTAATCTCCTGAAATACCTTCTAAAGAACTGGGCCTCCCATAAATCACTCCATATAAATTATCTAAGCTTAAAACTGACTTCCCAGTCTCCTTTCCTCCTCAACATTGATAAAACATCAGCAGCAGCTCAATGGCTTCCTACATTACAGTACCACTCAGATCTCACCATGCAAGGCTCTGGATGTAACAGCAGCAGCCAAAAATCTCTGCCCTGATTAAGTATTTATAGCAGTGGGATGAGGAAAAAAGGAACCCCCAGGCTTCAAAGAAACAAATTCCTTTTGTGATTCTAAATTTGTATTATTGGCTTGTTGATTTACAAAGCTGTCACATTGTTTCACAACACAAATGAGAGCAAGTGCTGGTGCAATTAAGTATCTCCAGCAGCATAGGATCCTGTTCCTGCTGGAGCACTGTAAGACCAGCACTGCCACATTCCACATCAATTCCTCCTCACTGATCTTTATGCCAACTTCAGGCTGCAATTCCAAGTAGTTTTGCTCCTGCTTTGCAGACACACCTGGGTACAGCAGTGGCTTTTTCCTTACCATGGCCCCTAAAGATTGTGTACATGGCTATAAATAAATGAGACTGAGTTGATGACTGGAGGAAAAGGGGATTGAACCTTTTTATTAAATGTAAAGTCAGGGCTATCTAATTATTTGTTGATCTTCTGAGCTTTTATCATCAACAGGACTATGCAAAAGTGATGCCAGACAAGATTTAAGCCCAATATTTATAATCTGACCCCAAAAAAGTCTTTGATTAAAAAAAAAATACAGTGGTTAATGGCATCATGTGCCTTAACTAATTCCCAGGTCTCAAGCTCAATTTCTTATTCTATTCCATTCCCCATTTCTCAGACCAGGCTGCAGTTTCAGGAAGGGCTCCTTGTGACCAGTTCTCTCACCAATGATGTTAACCAGCATATCCCACTGTCCACCATCATTTGTGGGGTTGGAGAGCAGGAACTGCACCAGTCTTCCTTCCACTGGCTCCTTTTTCTGAGCTGTTTCCACAAAGGCATTTAAAAAGTAGTAACAACGCTCAACCTGAAACACACAGATTTAAAAAAAAACCACCTTTTAAGTTATATATTATGCATTAATTAATTGCTGAGTATTCAGTTCTTTGCAAGTACAGAATAGATGAAGCAACTTTCTGCTCATCCAATGACATCCTCATTTTCCCCTCCAGCATTCCAGGGGCTACCCTATAAAATTCTTTGTTAGACCAAATATTTAGGAGTGACTTCACATAGAGGTTGAGGGTGGGAGAACAGAAAATGGGAAAGAGAAGTTATGCAATGAAGCCTGGCCCAAACTAGTACTAGATTTGCTTAATTTCCCTTAGGGGAAGAAGCAGGCACAGAGCTCACCCCTCAGGTCACAAGCACAACTGAAACCTCAGAGTTACAGTCATGATTCCACTAACAAGTAATTTCTGAAATATACAGAACTCTTGAAAAAAAAAATCTACTATTCCAAAACTTCAACATCTTGACAACTTTCTTCTCAAGCTGAAAGTCCCACTTTGCTTGACCACCTGCATTTAAAATACATTTTTAAGGATGTGTTTGAAGTTTCTTCTCATACATGCTAAAACAATGCAGCCTAAAAGAAGCTCTGTCTCAACACTTAACAGCTGATTGCATAAGCAATCCTACAACAACCTACACGACTGTACCTTATCCCAGAAAAAGAGATAGGACTGGCTGAACTCAAACTCTTCAATGTTGTATTTCTTCATGAAAGGAAGACGCATTGCGTTGAGGCAGGAAAAGATCCAGCATCTCCCTGAGAGATCAAAGGAACACGAATTAAACTGGAACGCCTGTGCTCAGGAGCTGCACAACAATTCCTTTTTACCACGAGATTCATGACACAGTTCTGCCTCGAGCCTTTGGCCGGGCTTCTACCCCACCAAAAAGCTCCGAAGGTGTTCCGAAATCTTCCATTGCAATCACATCTCTCAATTACACCACGCAGAAGGGAAAAGAGGCAAACGCTGCAAATCTAACGTCTGTTATTAACTCAGGAGGATGCTGCAGGAATTCGACTTTGCTCCGGAGCCCGGACAAAGGGCTCTGGAGCAGCGGCGGCTCCCAGGAGCACAATCAGCGTTACAACAGCCCCCAAACGTCGCCCCGGGCCCCGACCGCCCTTACCGGAGTTCTTCTGGTTGGTGACGGGCTTGCCCTCGGCGGGCACGGCGTGCTGGAACACCTGCACCGTGTCCTGCACCACCTGCCGCTGCAGGCACACCTCCAGCGGGTCGTTGCATGTGGCCACGTTCTGGGCCAGCAGGAACTGCGGCTCGGCCCGCAGCCGCCGAGTGAAGGCGACGGCCTTCTCCGTGCTCAGCCCTGCGGGACAGCGGGGCAGGGTCACCGCCGGGGCACGGTCACCTCAACACCCCGGTAATACACCCCCTCCCATCCACCGCTGAGGTAACGGTGAGCCTCCCGTCACTCCCTACAATGGGCACGTTATCCCAGCCCACAGCCCCGGTAATTCCCCCCTGCCCAACCTATTGC
>JANPWX010000186.1:598297-609258 GCA_024734555.1 Trochalopteron elliotii
ACCCCTCACACCGGCCCCTCACACAGATAGATCCCCTCACACAGACCTGTCACACACACCCTCCTCACAGCGACCCTTCACACCGGCCCCTCTTGCTGGCCCCTCACATGGGCCCCTCACAGGGACCCCTCACAGGGCCCCCTTCACAGCGACCCCTCACACAGATCCCCTCACACAGATCCCCTCACAGGGACCCCTCACAACGACCCCTCACACAACCCCGGCTCCAGAACATTCCACACCGCCTGGAGTCCGCGGCCTCCCTGCCTCGAGGAGAGTCAGTTCTGGGGGCTCTTTGTGGCACAAGCTTGTGTCGGTGCCGGGGGCGGTGTGTGGCACAGGCTCGGCTCTGCAGGGCTGGTGTCACCACCCCTGGGTAAGTGACACCCATCCGGAGCCCCTCCATCCCGCTGTCCCCAGCTCTATCCGCACGGTGTCACCCGGTGCGCTGTGGCAGATTAACAGAAGGTTCGGGACAGCTTTCCACAGCCGGTGGTGTTGAGGCCAAGTGCCCAGGAACATGAGGTGGCAGCGCTGTAGCACCTTGAGGGACCTCCCTCAGCACTGGTGAGTCAAGAACACGCTCTGGATCTCACTCCAGGCTGCAGAATCTTCCTCTTGAGGAAATGCTTGCTCCTCTGAGAAAAGCGCTGGTGCATCACTGTCTCAAATTGATTTACAGCACACAGTGTTTATTGACAGTATTAGTAATGGGCTGTTCCAAGGCATGATGAGGCCTCAACAGCTTGCCAGGACCTTGAGAAAAGTGCTGAAGTGACACATTTGTTGGGGGAAGGGATGGATGGAGATGTTTTCCACCCATCGTGGCGCTGGAGCAATCACACTGGAACTTCACTGTGTGTCTCGAGCACTTGGGGCTGCCCCAAGCCCTGGGGTCTGTCTCAGCCATGGGGACAGGAGGTGCAGCAGCAGTGCTTAGTGCCAGGCAGCTTTTGCCCTGGCAAGAGCAGCTGAGATGCCCACAGGGTCATTGGGAAGGGGCAGGGAGTTGGGTGGCCACCACCCCTATGCCCTGTGGATTGGCACTGCAGAACAGAAAGCAGCTGTCAGCCCAACACCTCACTTTGTGTGCATCAGCATCATAATCCAGTAGAGATTCCCCTGTAGACTGATCCACAACCCACATGCCTGACTGCACGTGCATTCCTTGTTGGAATAAGGATGGAGGGCAAGAGCTGGCATCATCTCCTGCAGCCCACCCCCCTCAATGGAAAGGGTCCCAGTGACCAGTTCTAATAGTTCTGACCCTCTAAGCAGCAGGTTAGAATCAACAGATACAAAGAACCTGCATGTTTGTATTTTGAAAAAAACATATAAACTTGATCCCAAAACCAACTGTTTCAGTGCTTTATCTCATCATCTCACACAATGACTTTGCTTGACCACTAGAAATGATGTTTTCTGGGTGTTCTTTACCTGCAGCAAAATGGACAGAAGAAACGAAAAATCATCTCCTAGGGAAAGAAAAAACCCACAAGTAAGTTGAATTCATCTGGGCTGTGTTCAGCTCCAGAAAGCTGTCAGCAGGCTGAGGATATGACATTAGGGTTTTTTTCCCTTATAGTGTTACACACAGAGGTATCCAGAGCTCTGGGCTGGCCAGGGAAGGGCAGGATTTGTGTGTGTCCTGTCATGTTCCCAGGGACCCCTCTCTGCTGGGACAGGAGGTGTTGGGCTGATGTTCACCAGCCTGAGCAAGAGCTGGATGGGTTTATCATGCTGAGTGAACTTTTTCAGGTTCTGCCAATTTTAAAGAAGGAATTAATTTGGAATAAGTGTGAATAAGCAGTCAGATACTTACAGAGCTGTTTCTCTTGGTCTCTTGAAGCACTGAAAAGAAAAGAAAAAAACAGTCCTGTTATCTTTCACATTTCCTGGCCATGGGGATATTGTTACAAATATTGCAAGTACATAATGCCTTCCACATGAAATATCTAATACTTGATTTATCTACTGGTAATTCTAAAGCAGGAGGTAGTTTGTAGCAGTTTTCTAACAGTGAAAAGCAACATTATGAAATAGAATAGAAAAGGTAGACAAAACCCAGCCACTGCAGCAAACAATACCATTTTTTCTTAAGAAACTAGAGCTTTCCATACCTTAAAAATTTTATCTCTTCGAGCCGCAATTCCAAAAAATATTGTCAGTGCAACCACCACAGCAGCAGCAATAACAGCCTCCATGGGAAAAACAGGTTTTTTATCTGTCAGGAAAGGAGAGGTTGGATATGTGAGAAATCAGTGCAGTCACATAACCCAGAACATTTTGCAGGACTGTGGAAAGACATTCCTTTTCCCACAGCTGTCACTGCTGAGTTAACTGTTGCTCTCTCTGCTGTCTGCAGACTGACTCTGTGTGTGTCTCGTGGAGAAAAGGTGCTGAGCCTGTATTTTCCTGAACTGAAGAAGAACTGAACCATCAGTTCCTGAAGAAGATCCCCCCAGGCACTGTTATGCTCAGAAGTGAGGCTGTCCACAAGTACCACTGACACAGGTAACATTGCTTCCCTCCCTGTGCCAGGAGGACAGAAATGAAAGGGGTCTGGACAGGGGTGATTTAGTGTCACCTGTCTGAGCCCTGAGCACTCAGCCCCCTGTAGTCACCTCTGGAGCAAAACTTGTCTTGCCTTAAGCAGCTCTTTGGGCAGGGCAGCATCCTGTGGTCAGAGTAAAATGCTTCAAGTAAGACCTGAGGTGCTTAAAAGCACACTTGAGTGTGTCCTGTTAACGTGGGAAGAGCAGCAGTGGGATGAGCCTGCCCCAGGTCACACTTGCCAAATGCTTTTGAACAGGTAGAGCAGGAGAGGCCCTTCCTGGTGCTGTGGTCCCAGGCACAGGTGCAGAGAGAGCTCCTTGCTGTTGCTGTGCCCTCAGAAATCCACACAGGGAGTTTACCACACTCCACTTAACACTTTGTAACACAAACGGATTGTTGTCATTATAAAAGAGAACAGAGAGTTATTTGTAAAGCTTATTATTCAGCAGCAGCCTTGTTACCTTCCACTATGAGGTAGAAATCCCTTGTCCCCTTTCCCAAGGGTGAATCCACCACGCAGGTGTAGGTCCCATTGTCAGACTTCTGCACTTTTTTGATGGAGAGCTGGAAAATCTCACTGGTCTGGTACAGCTCATGATGACTTTGCTGCAGGGTCAAGGTGTGGTTGTCCTTGTACCAGGTGCTCTGGCCTTGAGGGTTGGATTTGGAGTTGCAGGTCAGGGTGACATCTTTTTCTACTTCCACGTGGAGGGTCTCCTCTCCACTCAGCTGGGGAGGGACTGTGCACAGGAATGCAGTTCAACGGGTCATTAATAGTGCTGCTCGTAGAATCACAGAACCATTTAGGTTGGAAAAGCCTTCTCAAATTGAGTCCAGGCACCATAAAACCATGTCCCCATGTGCCACATCTACACATCTTTTAAATTCCTGCAGGGTTGGTGGCTCCACTGCTGCCCTGGGCAGCCTGTGCCAGGACTTGATGACCCTTTCAGTAAAGGAATTTTCCTTAAAACCCATTCTAAGCCTCCTCTGGCACAACTTGAGGCTATTTCCTCTTATCACTTGTTACCTGGGAGAAGAGACTGACCCCACCTTGCTCCAACCTTGCAGAATGCCCACATTTAACACAAAATAAGTTCCCTTCACACATCCCTCGTGCTCCTTGTTCAGTGGTCTAACACATCACAGTAGTGCAGCCTTTCCTGATCCTTGGGAAAGAGGAGAGCAGTCAGTGGCAGAGACTGACACTCCAATGTTTCCTCTGCCCTGACTTGTATCCTTGGGAAATAATCTAGGTGGAGGCAGGGACATATCCAAAGTAGCTTTCTTAAGGGCCCACCCACTCCTATAAAAGAGTCAGAGCCTTAGATCAGGCCATAAGCACCTCTGTGGGAAGGGAGTGCCTTATCACGTGAGTTATCTCCTCCTAAACACATTTTTTCTCGGTGAAGACAGCGGGCAAGGGTGCAAAACACCGCCCAGACAGAGCTGCCCCGCCCACAACTCCATCCCACCCCAGCCATTCCACGCAGGAATCCACCAGGGCCACTCACACTGGACATCCAGGGTCACAGACACCTGCACAGACTTGTCCCGTGCCAGCCTGCACGTGAAGGTGACTCCGTTGTCGGTCTCGTTGACCGGGGAGATGCAGATGTTGCTGATGTTCACTTTATTGCCGTCGTTCAGCCCCACCTGCCCGTCCCCGCGGTACCAGAGCAGCTCCTCGGCCTGGCTGCTGTTGTGTACCAGGCACGAGAGGGAGATGGCAGGGCCAAGCTCTGCAGACAGGGTGAAGTCAGCAGCGTGGTTATTTACAGACAGCTCCAAACCTGCAGAGGAAGGAGGACAAGGGCATTTAAGCATCCTAAGCCATACTCTTCCCACAAAAGCTGCTCACTTCTCCAGGCCTCGACCTTGGAGGAGGGATGAGACTTTCAGGTTTCACTCTACCAGCTCTTTCCAGGTAGAATGTTAGTTTTTGAGACAAGAAAAAACTGTCTTCATCTCAAAGCTCCCTCCACAGTTATTTAAAGTAAAAATCAGGCTTTTGCAGCTGACTGCCAGAACACCAATGCCTGACCTGTGACAACAAAATGTCTGAATCCAGGAGTGACCATGTCACACCCAGCAAAAGGTCATTCTCATCCCATCACCCTCCTGCTGCCAGTCACTGCTGCAGCACCACTGTGCTTAATGTTTGATTCTCTGTTTTTCAGTCAGAGCAGGATGCCCTTGGGAGTATAAATGAGTTAATCAGCCCTTCAGTTGAATCCTGGCTGTTGCAGAGCTGCAGTTTGTCAAAGGTACAAACCTCAGGACATACTAAATGAACAACCAGTGTGGGAAATAAATTATTGTAATGGGATAAAACTTGTTACTGCAGCCTGAGCCATAATGAATTTAAAATATAGCTCAGATTATAAAGGTAATAAGGTCCTGTGAATATAAAGGAGTCTGAAGGTCCCTGTCTGAAGGTGTTTTCAAGTGGCCAAGCCTATCACACTTCTCATTGCTTAGAGCAGGTTTGGAAACTGTGGCTTCATCATCCCTGCTGCAATAATGCTGGAAAACACTGACGTTTCCCCATTCCCTTCTCTGCTACACTCAAATCAGAAGCCAATTTTCAAACCGTCCTCTGGGGATGACCTCCACAACACTTAAAAGCTGAGATGCTGCTGTGGCACATCACCCAGCCCTGGGCAGTTTCAGTAATTGGTGTGATGAGGCTTGGACAAAGCCAGGATGGATTTTTTTTCCATAGCTTACCTGTGGCCACACATGCCAAGAGGGAAATAGCAAGGACGGCTCCGAAGGGGGCGGCGCGGCTGCGTCTCTGCACCATCCCGGAGCAGAGCTGGCTCTGTTGGAGAGAGGGTGACAGCACTGCAGCCTCCGCTCAGGGCTCGCAGGGGTTAATCCCTGCTGCCATCAGACACCCCGGGGAGAGCCCTCACAGTGGGGACAGGGTCACCAGGGAATAAACTGAGGCCATTGTTGCAGGGCATTTTCCAGTTCAGAGCAGATTCCAGGGGGTTTTGTGTCTCTAATCTCCATTACATGAGTTTGTTATCTCCGGTCAGTCAGGGGAACCCATCTCTGGATCAGGTAGCACTGGACTTACCTTGGGAAGAGTCTCTGGAGAGGCTGCTTCTGCTGGGAAATGCACACTTCTTTCCCCTCCTTATTTATAGGGCCTGAATTTTAATATTTTATGGTTGTTCAGTAAGAAGTGAGTCCATAAAATGGGTTCAAGGCCTCGTTCAATTCCTGGATTTCTGAGCTCCCACAACACTGAAGTATTTGCTGGGCTCTGCTGGCTGTTTTATGAGACTTGCTGAGGCAATGAGTAACTAATGAGAGAGTTCCTGCATCAGCCATAAAGACTTTCAGCCAAAAAAAAACCTTTTATACCTTTTTTTTTCAGCTTTCTGGGTGTTCACAGCACTGTTTCAAGCCACAGGGATTTTATCTAGATTATCCTAGAGCAGGAGTAGACTGTAATTTATTCCTTTCTGCTCAAAGCTCCATTGCCATGTCCTCCTTTGAGTGGAAAATGAGAAAATTCACTGATTCAGACTTTGAACTGCATGTTGGCTGAGGAGAGAGCAGACACTGTCCTGCTCACCAGTGTGTACCCCAGGCTGCTCTTGTGCTTAGCTCAGCCCTGGGCACTCCCCAGCACAGAGCAAGGGGGTCTGTCCCAGCTGTCCCCTCTGCTGGGACAGCTCTGCTCGGGCTGTGTGTGTCCAGGGCACAGCTGAAGCATTTGGCTCTGTGGAAATCTGTCTGAGATTGCTGTTTGCACCTCAGCAGGGTGGTGGTCACAAAGCACGGGGTCCTCACAGCCTTCAAACGTGCTGCCACTGCTGCCAGTGTCCCTGCAGGCACATCACTCATCAGGAATGGGCTCAGCAGAGCCATAAAGTGCATTTCATGAGCAGGAGGAGCCTGGGATGTGTCCTTGGTGTTTTCTTGGCCTGTGGACGCCGTGTCCCAGTTCAGTGGCACAGAGGTGGGCAGGGAGGGCTTCTGCTCTGGGGCTGCTGCCTGCACACACAGCCCAGGAGCACACAGCACTTCTTATTTGTGGGGCTGTTGCAAACAAGGGTCATCTTTGAGTGTTTCTTAATAGAATTCTTTCTGTGTTTATGGGTTTACCCTTAAAACCAACAGGGAATCATTCTCAGTTAAAAAAAGTGTATGTGTACAAAAGTCCCTTGAAAAGAGAGTTCTCAGTCCCCCTTCTAGAAAACTGTCCTGTCCTTGTAGAATTCAACTAAATGTTGGCTTATGATTCTGTACAAACTTCAGTCCAAATGCTCTTCCTAGGAGTAAAGTGATCTTTGTGGTTTGGAATTAAGCTGAGTTGAAATAGAGAGGCATTCAAAGGAATGGGCTGGGAAATGGCTCATGTGCTCCCGCCAAAGGCAGGGAAGTGGAGGGAAGTCCGTGCTCCCTCTGGTCACTGCACTGCACTGATTGACACTCTGGAGAAGCAGGAGATGTTTGGAGTAAGTGAGGATGTATAGGAGGAAAGAATGGAGTTTGGGAGTATTTATTTAATGTACAAATAATAAGGGAAAAGATTATCAGACAACAGCTGTTCTGGGGGGGCTTTGTTATGATGTGAGGCCCAGCACCAACTGGGACCTGGGTCAGATTCTGTCCCAGCAGGTCCATGACAGGCAGTGAGGTGAGCTGAGGTTCATCTGGAGCAACGGCAGTGTTCTCTCTTGCAGTGGGCTCGGGATCTGCTGGAGGAAGAGGGACTAAAAAATCAAGGTGTTACCTGGCCAGAGGCACTGGAAGGCAGCTGTTTAGACCAGGTAAGAATTACTTTTGCAACGGCTTTTTACACTTTTCTTTTCATACAGGGTGTAATTAATCTTGTGGGTGTCTAATTACTGAGGTCTAGAGTTTTGTGGGTTGTGTTCTCCACCTTTCCATTACGTTTTGGAGGGACATAAACCTCATTCATGTTCCAGAATGTAAAGCAGTCACTAATGACTCAGACTGGGAGGAAACTCTTCAGGGAGGCAAGAACTCTGTAACTCTCCACAGCAGAGGATCCAACCCTCACATTTGAGGTGCTTGGATCTGCACTGCCAAGGCTGGAGTAGACAGACCATGGGCTGGAGTCAGAAATCCACCACACCGGTTCCTGCTTGTCATCCTTATGGCAACGCTGCACCAACAAACCCAGAATAAGACTCTTGTTAAATATGACTCTGAACAGCCTCAAAGGAATTAATTAATAAGCACCAGTCTATTCCTGGGTGTAATCCAAGCCTTAGAAACCTGAGAAGAGAAGATGTAGAACATGATAGAGATTGAGCAGAAGTTTTTTTTCCATCGGGTGTCTTAACCTCCAACTCCAAACTTCCCAGCAGTTTGGGTTCTGTGTGGATCTCCTCAGTGCCTGGAGGAGCAGGAAGCAGAATTCCTAATCCTCCACACTCTCACTGGCAGATGAGATCTTGATTTATATCAGCAGAGTTGTGAGGGCTGATGGTTGCTCCTGGAGTCGGGGGCATGGCAGGATCTGCACAGACGTGTGGAAACCCAGGATTGTATCTATGGTTTTGTCAAGCAAACAAAGGCTGTAACGTGGCTGTAATCCTGCTCCAGAAAACTTGTTTCTGCAATAGTGCCTGAGGCTCTGCTCTTAGGCTGCTCCTGTCTTCCTACTCCTTGTGGTTCCCCACTTCTAATCCCTTCTTAATATGTGGTGCTACATATTTTGCAATATTTCCATTGTTGGAGGATGACTGTAACACCCAAATCCAGTGCCTCTTCTTGCCAAATAACTGGGCTGGAAAGTGAGGCAGTCAGGGAGTGCTGCTTGAACTTAGTCAGCACTCCTGTTCCCTCCCACAAAACTTATTTTTCCCAAGTATGAACATTATGATGTGATGTGCCCTGATTTCTCCCAGGCTATTTCTCACTGGTGAAATGGACAGATTTCAAGTATTTTTTTCATAAATTTTTTAGTAAATCTATTTTCTGACAATCCTTATGTAAAGGTTCACATGCTGTGCCACTGAACACAGAGGAGTGGTGAGTGAACTTTATCCTTGGGAAGGAATAAGAATAGTTAAAGAAGCACTAAACCAATGAATCTTGTGAAATTTTAAAACAAATTCAAATGAAAAATAGGCATTAATGAAGAAACAGGTTCTGGGATCAATAAAGCGCAAGAGAAGCCCTCAGGAAGGTGAGGCTCCAGCACAAGTGTTGGACGTGGATGCCACCTGCTGGGTACCCACCCAGGGAAGCTGGCGGGGAGCAAAGTCACCTGGGAGCGCTGGAAACCCTGTGATCACCTCGGCAGGAAATCCTGTAGAAAGCTGAAGCCACACTCATGACTGGGGAGGATGCTAAACCTGGTGCCTGTTTCATGCTGATGGCCAGTACAGGACATTCCCGAGCAGAATTCCCAGAGCTGCTTCTCTTTCAAGACGGTATTCTGCTGTGGCTGCTCTACAGCCTGGACATCAGATATTTTTGTCTACCTAGGAACTTTCATCACCAGTGGGATTTCTTGGAAGTGCTCTGCTGGAAAACCAAGTGGTGATTTGATCTTGTGAAGCGCTGCCAGACAATATTAGCAGTTTTAACTTCCCTGCTGTGGGGTCATCCCTCGCTCCCTCTGTGAGGAATCTGCAAGGACTGAGCTGAGCTGCTCCATCTTTCCAGTTCATGGGGGACTATTTGCTGCTGATCTTCGGGGGAAAATCACATTCCTGCTCCATGGTTGGATGCACTGTGGAGTGTGGTGAGGCAAAAGCCACAGCTCCTGAGTAACCACCGTTTTGAGTGCCACAGCACTGGCACAGGACAGAGATGAGGAGGAGGAGGGAGAAGAGGAGGAAAGGGAAGAGGAAGAGGAGGAGGCAGGTCAGTCCCCAACCTTTGTATTTGTTCACTCAGGGATGTGGAAGTCAGAGCTCTCCTGGGCTGGCCCAAGGAAATGTGAAGGGTTTGTTGTTACTGGCTGCTGATCAAATGAGCTTGTGACTCATCAGCCTTTGCCACATGCTGCTTTTACAGTTGGTCTGCTGGAGTTCCAGACAACTGGGCTTTTATCAGCTAAAAAGGGAAATGAGCTCAGTTACTCTGGGTAAATCCAGAGCAATTCATTTGTAGACTGAGGACTTAAAGCTATATAATGGTGATTACTTCCAAGACAGCCAAATTCTCTCTTGACATTCCTCCTCCCTTTTGGTTTAAGAGCATCCTGATGACCAAGATCTTTTGGCTTTTCCAGGTTAATTTTACCTGGGCTATCTTTTTGATGGATAACCCCTGTTTCCTGCTTGTTCCTCTCCTAATGATTGTGCAGAACAGATGAGCCCCAAGAAAGAGAAGCCAATTTACTCTCCCTTTCCTCGGAGCCCTTGTGATGCTGTACCATGCTTGGCTCACACACAAGTTTGCATCACCGGATCTCTTACGCAAAGGATCCCGGAATGCCGTGAGATGAAGGAGTCATATGACTGGCGGTTCCCCTGAAAATCAGTTTTGTGCGCTAGACTTGGGGCTTGTGTCTCCAACAGGAAATGCCAGAGCTGGGAAGCAGATGTGCATATGAGATTCTACTGAAAAGTTAAACAGGAATTGATAGGCATCTGCTGTTGGAGATGGACACACTCATTGTTTTATGGATTGCAAAGTGATTTTTGCAGAGCAAGGTGTCCTGCCTTTAGTCTTTATAATCTCACCTGCCTCACAAAGGGAATTTGATGGAGGAAACCCCGAATATACAAATATACAAATATCTCTTCTGAGGCTCATGGCTCTGCAGTCACAGCAACACGCACTGCAAACATCACACCGTTAGAATATCTTTAATCCCCAGAGGTCCGATCTGAGCAGGCAGCTCGCGCAGGGCTGGGGAAGACGGAGGCATCAGGAGCAACACCTTGTGCCCCGTGACCCACAGCTTGCCACCGTGCCCAGGCAAAAGCCACCCCGTCCTTCCTCCCCAGGTCCTGCTTTGTGTTCCGGCTGTATCCCCTGGAGAGGTGGGGCCTGTCGTGACCCCTCCAAGCCATCGCCGGGTGCTGCTGTTTGCCCCCTTGTGCGCAACAACTCCCTGTCGGGTTATCCACCTCTCCCGCAGCGGTGAGTGCCGCCGAACAGCTCGTGCAGGGACGTTCGTGAGGGCAAACAGCGAACGCGGAAAGCCAAAGGCCACGGTGTCAGGAGGGAGGACGGAATCCCCCGTACCCTGCGAACTCCGTCTGCGGGGAGCCCGAGCGACTCCGCTCCGCTCCCGGTGAACCCGCGGCGGGGCCGGGCTGGGGCAGCGGCGGGGCCCGCAGGGGGCGCCGCGCCGCACGGTAACACCCACTCCGTGACGTAACGGTCCTGCCGCCTCTCATTGGTCTCTCACCGCCCCGCCCGCGCGGCTCCTCCCTCAAGGCCACCGCTGATTGGCG
>JANPWX010000186.1:609610-634739 GCA_024734555.1 Trochalopteron elliotii
GGTGCTGGGCTGGGCCGGCGGCGACGAGCGCATCGTCCGCCTGCTCAACACCACCGACCTCTACCTGCTGCCCAGCCTCAACCCCGACGGCTTCGAGCGCGCCCAAGAAGGCGATTGCGGCGGCGGCGGCGGCGCCGAGGGCGGGCGGGAGAACAGCCGCGGCCGCGACCTCAACCGCAGCTTCCCCGACCAGTTCGGGGACGCCGAGCCCAACCTGGAGCCCGTGCCCGAGGTGCAGGCGCTCATCGACTGGATGCGCCGCAACAGGTGAGAGCGCTGCCCGGTCCCCTCTGTCTGGCGCGCCGCTCCGGGGAAGGGACACCCTCGGACTGACTCCCCGAGGGTGTCAGCCGGCTTCCAGCCCTTCCCGGTGCTTCCCAGCAAGGCCTAGGGTGAAGGAGAAGTCATTTCCACAGCTGTTTATCCCCAGCCTGCCTCCCTGCCTTGGCCTTTCATCGCAGTCGGGGCCATCCTGCGCTGGGGAGAGTGTTTGGTGGCCCCAGTTCTTGTGCAGCTGCCGAGGAGCTGCACCAGCCCCGCGGGGCACAGCCTGTGCTCTGCCCGCACCCAGATGTTCTGGCCTCCATGGCCATCAGCATGTCTCCCATCTCCCCGAGTTTGTGGCTGGAAACTTCTCACCTGCTCAACTGTGAGCTTGGCAGTGGGTCTTGCTCTTGGAGCCAATAATGCTTACTCCACAAGCTGCGGGGTGCTGGAAGTATTTGGTGTCTACGTACGACCACGTTAACAAAGTTGTGTTGGACAGGGCTCATTCCCCTCATCTTTGTGTTCCATGGAAAATCCCCTGGATTTAGCACTAATGCTCTGTGCAGCAGTGTTTCCAAAGCCAGGCCCTGTTTCTACAGCCACCTTCCCCGTGTGTTCAGTTGAAGCACCTGGGGCTGAGCCTGGAGCTCAATGCTGACCCCTTTGGCTCTCCCCATCCTAAGGAGAAGCTGCTGTACTTGGACTGGGGCAGCCCAGGAGGGGAGATGGTGCCTTTAAAGCCCAGCTCTGGTGTGGGGGTCTGGGGCAACCCCAGAAAGAGTAGTGGCCAAGTTGGGCACTGATTCTTCATTTGCCACGTGTCCGTCAGAGAACTCTGTAAGGTCCAGACTACAAAGGTCAATGCAACCAAGCGTGGGAAATTGTGCAGAGAAAGCAGCAGTGCACTGCAGCAAACTGTGGCCTTCTTCCCAAAATAGAGATAGAAAGAGATGGGGAGGGGGTGACAGTGCAGTGTAGGTCTGTTGGTTGACTCCAACCAACACACAAAACATTCAGCATCATACACTGTTTGCTCACGTTTAGGAAACAAAATTTGCATGAACAAATGATCTTTATTAAAACTTGGTAGATGGCAGTGCCCATGGGCAGTGCTCCAGAGGAATTTCAAGAACTTCACCAGTAACCTGCTTGTCCTAAGAATCATTTAGGACAGTTCTGATGCAGCACTTTGCACTAAAATCCCTCCAGAGTTGGTTCAGCTCAAAATTAGTTACTAGGGAAACTCATGTGCATTCTTCATATAATTTTGAAAGCACCTTGAGCTTTTTGTTTTATTTTTTTTCTCTTAGTATGTGAGGTGGGGTTTGCTATCAGTCAGGGTGAAACAGGAAGAATGTGGTACTTTGTGTGTCCCTCTGCCTGGCAGCACCAGTTAATACTGGTGTAATTGTTAGACTAACATAACTGCTGATAGAAAAATGAATGGGTAAACAGAACTGTTTGATTAAAAAGGGAGATAGTGGGTGTAATGCTATTTGTGTGCACTATTTTAAGCAAGGTAGAGGTATTGGTCACATTGCTTCTGCTTGGAAACCAAATCTCATTTGAGCAAATGCACAGGAGGGCTCTTTTTCCCCTCAGTGCTGTGTTTGGTGGGAAGAGGAGAGCAGAGAAAATTACCTTTGGGATTCATTGAAATGCTTGTGCTGCCTGTGATCAAACTGAAAGGGGATATGGGGCATGCCCTGCTATGTTTTCTGACTTGGGATTTTAACAGCTCTTTCTCACATCCAGATTTTATTTGTGAGTTAATTCTGTTGCACATACCAGGTGCACTCAGAGCTTGACAAGAGCTGTGTACATTGCTTTGTCTGTCACCGAGTCTGGGGCTTTGGTCTTAGGCTGCAGAAAAAAACCTGTTCCATGTCCAGAACAGATTCCACGTCCAGTGTGTTCATTTTGCCTCATTAATCCCAAACAGAGTTTGGGAGCTCTGCAGAGCGTGGTTTGGGTGGGAAAGCAGCAGAATAACTGGTTGGGTGGCTGCAGCCAAGTTCCTGTTGAAACATTTCCAGTCTGACTTTTTCTCCCTTTCCTTCCCATCACCAGGTTCCTGCTCTCTGGCAATCTCCATGGTGGCTCTGTGGTGGCAAGTTACCCCTACGATGACTCCCCCACACACAGGCCCACGGGAGTCTACAGTAAATCAGCTGATGATGAAGTCTTCAAATACTTGGCCAAAGCTTATGCTTCACATCACCCCATCATGAGAACTGGCAAACCCAACTGCCCCGGGGAGGAGGGAGAGACCTTCCCAGATGGCATCACAAATGGTGCCCAGTGGTATGATGTAGAAGGTAAGCTGTGCACACCCAAGAACTCACATCCAGACCAGCAGTGATTATCACAGAGGAAAGGACTGGGGGTTAAGTGATATTTTTAGCTCTGAATGTGTTCTGGCAGCTTGAAATGAATAGAGGTGGCATCGTGGGAACACCAGCTGACAAGTAACAGCTTGGGAGGTGTTTGTAGGGAAGAGATCACAGCAAATTGAAGAGTTCCTGACCCCCTTGGGTGGTGCAGAATTGTCCTGCACGTGGGAGGCTTCATTTGTCAAATGAACTCTTGTAGGTCTCCTGACAGTTGCTAAATTGTGATACAGGAAAGAGTAAATGATTGTTAAAGGTATTAAATCAATGCCAACGTTCTGTGAGGTCTTTCAACCTCTGAACTTGTAATTTTGGGGTTGTAGAATAGCCTGCTGTAAAACTATGTAAAATTTAGATATGTGTTCTGAGCTAACCAAGGAATTCTTGCTGGAAATGGGATTTGCAGCTTTTCCATGGACTGCTCTTCTCAAAGAGCTGTATGGAGGTGACAGCCTGCATGACCTGTTCTTACCCACCAGTGTGGGAGATCTAGAAGGGAGCTGAATTTTGCCCTCCAGGAGCCTCTAGGAGAGCTCTTGATCCCTCCATTATGCAGCTGCACATGGAAGTGAGCTGAATAAGAGCAAATTACCTCCTGGTGCCACTCTGCCTGTGCAGGTGGAGGTTACCAGCCTGGCTCAGACATGCAGTGGGTTGCTCTGTGTGTGTTGGTTTGGTTGAGAATTTAAATAACAATTCGTGTGAGGAGAAGCTCTCATGGAAAAGAGAGCTCCCAAGTTACCTCATTGCTGTGTGTGGCTCCTTGGTGGATGTTGTACAGCCACGGCCTCACCAGGGAGGGCAGGAACTTCTGTGGTGAGAACACAACAAAAAAGTTGCAGAAATGATCTCAAGAAGTTGTGTTGGTTTGCTGCTCTACTTTTTTCCCTTCTGCTGTGGCTGAGGGATGATGGCCTAAGTGCTGAGCAAGCAGTGACAGCCAATGCTGTTTATCCTGCAGAGCTTACAGCTTAATGATTTCTGGTAAGACAGTGTCTTTCTGGAACATGGGCTTTGCAGCAGAGTCCTGTGTTAATCCTGCACCCAGCTTGCTTGGGAAGGCTGGAGGGGGATCCACTGTAGGCCCTGAACACATCATCTCTGACCTGGAAGAGGAAGGCTTGATTTTTAGCAGTGGCTGAATCATCCCCCAGGATTTCACTGGGCAAATAAGATGTCATGTTCAAACAAGATGTGGTTTGATCTCTTTCTCTACCAGCTGTCTCCTTCCCTCTGCCCTGCTGAGCACACCAGCCCTGGTGTTTGCTGGCTCAAGGTTCATTCTGCTGCTGTGAGAAGTCCAGCAGGAGGAAAGTTTGTGTAATCTGGTGACTTGGCTTGTGAGGGAACAGGATATCCTGGATGATCTGTGCTGCCTTGTGGTGGTGGCTGTTGTTACCAGCAAACAGCTCAGTTGGGAAGTTTCTTAACTGCAGCTCTGAGGTCTTCTGTCCTTGTAATGGAGTGGGGTGGGTGTGCTCTGAATGGAAAGTTATTCCAGAGCTTTGAGCCTGTGTTCCCCTGACCCCAGAGAGCAGCATTTTTCACTGAGGGGATGACTTTTTCATCCTCCTGCTTGGCTGTGAGGCAGCTGGTTGGTGGCTGTGGCAGTGGTGTGTGAACCTTGCAAGGCTGCCTTTGCTCTGAAAGCAGGACAAAGAAATGGCATCATTTTCCTTTCACAGGAAATAAAAAGTGTGAACTGCAGACCAGAATTCTCTGAGCTGCCATCATTGTGGTTTACATCTGTGTAATAACCTCCAGCACCCAGTTTCTGCAGAAATGAACCCTTTCTATGTGACAAGCCACAGTGTCAGTGCTGATGGCTGTAGGCAACTCACGGGCAGAGATTGCAGGGAGGGTGCCCTGATGTGGACTCTGAGAGTGGAACATTGCTGAGGGTGGCAGCAGCACTTCCCCCAGAGCCAAGGAATTCCTGTAAAATATAACCCAGGGAGAGCATGGGTGAACTGACCAATACCATGCATGTAATTCCATGTTGTGTCAATTCACCCCTTCGGGGTTGTAGGTTTTAATGTTTATTTTTAGTAGTGGATGAAGAGTGAGCAGAGGGGAGTCAGTTGTAAGTGGTGTGACAGAAGCAGCAAAGCCATCAGACAGGCTGTTTTCAGTCATCTGAGTTGCTCAGCTCTGTGCCAAGGACTGCAGAGGCTCGTGCTTGGATCAGGAGGCCTTTCCCAGGGATTGCAGAATTGAAATGTGTAGTGAAATGAGGCTGGGGAAATCCCAGGCCCTGAGCTGAGCTCTAGAGGTGGATCACCAGAGCTCATGGTTCTGTGAGTGGTGTGGGGCATGTGCTCGAGGCCTCCAGATCAGGTTGTGCCAGGAGAGACTCCTGCAGGCTCCAAGTGAGCTAAAGCCAGGAAAAACAAAGAAATGAGAACATAGTGTTTCAACAGGTGGAAATTTTCCTGCCACATTTTATCATGTGAAATCAAACATGCTGGAGAGCAAACTGCCATGGGATTCATTGTTCCAAAGTCACCAGTTTAATTTTCTGCTGGTGCCAGACTCCATTAACTTCCATTTGAGTTTGCAAACAGCCTCTTACATGTGTCAGATCGAGGTGGCAAGTGCAAACCATGAGAGTAATTGCTAAGGTCAAGTGTGCACAGAGGAAGATGGACCTCTGCCAGACAGCTGAGCTTGGCTCCTGCATTCCAGCTGCTGTAGATAAGCACGTTGGTGACTGGGGTGCTTTTTAGAGGCTATCTCTGGTGTGCATGCTCTTTCTCTTCCTTTTTAACCTTTGAGGGTTTTGACTAGCAAGTGGCTGGTTCAGACCAAGGGAATACATGAAAAGTTGGGCTGGGGTATGGAGAGCAGTTGAGAAACCACTCTCATCTGTGGGCAGGATGTGCTTTGCCTTTGTGTTGTTAAGAGATCCAGATCAGAGACTAAATTCAGCATGAGCATATTTTGTGGGCGGCCTTGGAAGGTTTGTTTTCACATGCAGTCCCTAAAGGATGTTTTCTTGCTAGTTTGACTCTCTGATGTCCAAGTGTTTGAGATGTTTCTGGTGTCTACTGGGAGGCACTTCTCAGGCTGGAAGTGGATTTTGGTTACCTGTGTGCTTACTGTGTATTTTTGATTGTGGTTACCAGCCACACTGAGCTTCCAATCAGCTTTTAGTGGCATCCAGCTCAGTGCAGTTAAAATAAGTGCTGAGAACAGTGTGGCATCACTGTGGTGGCCTCTGTTTCCTGGGCATGGCAGAAGGCACTTGCACAGAGTGAGCTGTTGTAGAAGCTCTCAGCCATGTCTTGCTGGGGATATGCACAATTTGCTGCACTTATGTGCTTGTATTTTCATAAAAGTCTTGCTGCAGTTCTTTTTTTTCTTGAGAGCAGTATTGGCTTGATGGTTTGAGTGCCTTAAGGCCTCTTTTCACATCTAGCATGAGCTGCTGGGCAGTGCTGGGCTGGTGCAGCTCTTGGGAGGACTCTGCCCTTCTCTTTGAGAAAAGGCTGCTGGGCTGGGCTGCTCTGGGTCATGCAGCTGCTGCAGTTGGAGGCCCAAACCTCACCTCCTCTGAGCTTTAATGATTGCAGACTAATGGACCAGAACATTCCTCTGCCTGCTTGGTGCTGCTGCTGGTGCTCACTCAGTGCCATGCTATGAGATAATCAGTTCTGAGCAGAGTCAGCAACTTGTGCCATGTATTGAATTGTCTCCAGCTTGCTTGGTGCCATCTGCTCTCTCTGCAGAGCAGACAGGACTGTTTTTCTGCTTTAACTTAGCTGCAGTTTCCTTATCTGCTGATGTCTGTTCCAGTGAGAGCTGGAATTAGTTTTCTGCATAGTGCAGTTTGAAAATAGAGTCCTTCTTGGCTGGCCTGGCAGCCTTCTCCTGGCACGTGGAGTATTTATGGTATCTGGATCCTCAGGCTTGACTCTAGAGAGCTGCATTCTCCTGGTTTGAGCTTGGCAGGGAGCAGGGGCCCCCCCTGTCAGTGTGAGCTCTGCAGTGTTTGTGCTGCAGGAGGCCTGGGGTCCCTGCCTGAAGCCCAGTCCTGATGCTCAGGGAGTGGGGCAGAGCAGGAGAGAAGTTTGTTCTGAGTGTTTCTGTGACCTGCTGCCAGCCAGGGGCTGACTTGCTGTGACACTGAGCTGCTCACTGATTAAAAAAAGGGACTGGTGCTTCATGGAGAGGCTGAAACTTTTCACAGTGTGGGCTAAAATCACCCTGTGATTAAAATGTTGAAGTAAATCCAACAGGTTATCCCAGATATTACCCAAACAGAGTAGAAGCACTGTAGTCTGGCAGTTTTGTACCTCAGGTGTGTATTTTCTGCTCTGCTCCATGAATGTAATGCCCTGCTAATGGCAGGCTGAGGTCTCTGCATAGTCAGGGGAGGCTGTGCAGATGGTATGTGGGAAAATACGTAATTCCACATGCTGTAAAAATAACTGTCCTGCTCTGCAGCAGAGCCGTGTGAAGGCCAAATATGTGCAGTGGATACAATCCAAATTTTCAAGAATGCAGTGGACTACTTTCTCCAAGAGACAGTTTTACCAGAATAGATGTAGCAAGCTCTAATTTAGTCCGTTGCTGCTCTATTATGGGTGAGCATCTGTCCTAAATTTGCTTGAATGGCAGATGAAGCACTAAATATGTTTCATAATGGCTCTGTTTTACATTTTGGATGTTTTCAAATGCATTAATGTCCTGCTAGGAGCAGATGGTTATGGGCTGGCAAATTGTTTTGCTCGGCGTGGTGTTTACTGGCAAGAGAGCAGCCTGCTGTGCATGCCTGCTCTGAGCCTGAATGAAGCTGAGGGTGGATCAGGCTCACAGCCCTTGTTTCTCTAACCCCTTGAACTGAGTTTGAGAGTTAGGAAGTCCTCCAGCACGTTGTGGCCCCCTGTGCTGGACAGAAAAGTCTCTTTCCTGTTTTTTTGTCAGCCCGTGCACAAGCTGCAGTGCTCTCCTTCTGGCTGCAAGTGACATTTGATTTAATTACAATGGAAGCTCCATGTTCCCTTAGCAGCACATTCCCAGGAGGACTGAGAGGAACTGGGACATCTTTGTTGTGGTACCATCCCACACATCTTCCCAGGGGCCTGTTCTAAATCCTACTTTATGCTCTCAGTCTATCCCTGCTCTACCCAGCTGCAGTGGGGCTGTTGAATTCAGAGCAGTGAACCCTGACCTTTTGGGCCACCAGCTCTGGTAGAAGCTTCCTCTGCTTGGTCAGGTGCTGCTGTTTTCCCCCTGTTCCTGCCCAGGCACTAACACAGCCCTGCCAATGCCAGGCAGTGCATTTGCATCAGGATATTGATCCATAATGGCTGGTTAATTGGCCAGTGCCATGGAGGGTCCCTCACTTCAAGGGGCTTGTGAATGATTGAGAAACTGCTCTAAGTAAATGAGGTCTCTTGGCACAGCACTAATGCAGCACTTCAGTGGGCCAAGCAAAGCATGGGTGCACAAAATCTGCACTTCTGACAGACCTTCCTGCTGGGGCTCTGCAGGCTGGTGCCATAATATCTGCCACAGCTCTCTGCTTTCCTTCTCCTGGACTTGACATCTGCCTCCTGTGGAGAAAATGCATTGCTGTTCTCTGGGAGAGGGACTTTTGAGAGTCAGTTCAACTCCCTCAGCTCATCCAGAAGAGACTCTGGGCCCCTGTGTCTGGGTGACCCTGGTGGGAGTCATTCTGGTGGTGTGGAGGTTTCTGGGCTCTGGTTGCAGGTGCTGCTGCACAGGTTGGGGTGGAGCTGTTTAGGAAGTGGTGGCCAAGGCTTTGACACACCAGTCTGCCTGTGTTATAACTAAATAAATTCATGTAAGCCAGAAGACTTTGTCAGCATGCAAAAAACATAGTGTGGTGTGTCTTTCTTACTGACACAACTGCCTGGTTGGGTGGTGGGAGCAATCCTTTCATCTGGCTACTGTCATGTGGTGGGGTTTAGCAGGGTGATTCTGAAACCTGTTTCACAGACGTGTGGTGGTTTTGGAATGTCCTTTTTACTCTTGAAAGCTCCCAGAAATGTTTAGAGGGGGGAACATTTGCAGTCTTCAGCAGCATGCTCAAGTCTGGGCTCCAGATCAGAAGTGTTGATACCTGCAGCCCTCAAGTCCTGCTGGTACAATTCAGTCCTGTTTGAGGAACAGCTTTGCTTGCTGAGGGTTGGGTGTAAACTTCAGCAAATGAGGTCAGGACACTTGCTGGGACAAGGTGACCTTTTTGATTCATAGCAATGCCTGTGGTTTCTCTGAAGGGCAAGAACAGCAAGATGAGCTTAATACTGGGGAACAGTTCTGTGCTCTCCTGTTTCCGGGTTCTCACCAAGGTTTGGCTGGTTTAGCACTAAGCTAACAAACTGTCTGCAACATCCTCACGTTGATTTGAAACTGCTGCCTTACAGAGGAAGGGTAGGAGGAGGCTGGTGACTTGGCCAAAACCAAGTTTCTCAGACTTTCCCAGGTGGACCTTTCTCAGGTGCTGATGTTTGGATAAGGGAAGAGCAGCTGAGGAAGTAGGGAAGGGGAAGGATTGTTCTCATCCTGTCTAGAGTTTTGCTAAGAGGCTTTTGGGAGAACAGTTGTCCTTGAAACTGATTCCATTGTGCAGATTTGAGCTGCCAGCTCCCAAGATGATAGTCTGGTGTTCTTTTCTGTCAAAGGCCTCAAACTCATTTTGAGTGAAGTAACCTCTCTTGCAGGCAGATCTCACAAATCTTGAGGTAGCTTAGAATGCTCAGGGAAGGACTTGGCAGCTGGAATGTTCAGAGTCTGGTGTGCCTGCCCTGGCACACTGGTTTTGTCGTGTCTGGAGATGTAAAATGAACCTGTATGAATTCCCAAGAGCTGTGCTGGTGAGTTCAGCTGATGGAGCAGTGAGACAAAAGGACTGTCACTTTGAGCTGGCTGTGGCTGATTTGAATGGCCCAGTGTTCCTGTTACAGCACAGATTGTCATAATAATGTGACCTGACTTTTCTCCTGAGGCTGCTCACTCTGGAGCTGGGGCAGCATCCTGGGGAGATGCCATGTGGGGCTGAAGGACAAGGAGAAATAGCATCCTTTGGTGGGATGTGTGTGCATTGCTCTTGGGACATCTCTGCCTCCTTTTCTCAGGTGGGATGCAGGATTACAACTACGTGTGGGCCAACTGCTTTGAGATCACATTGGAGCTGTCCTGCTGCAAATACCCACCGACTTCTGAGCTTCCAAAGGAGTGGGAGAACAACAGGGAATCTCTCCTGGCTTTCATTGAGAAGGTAGTGAGGGCTGGGCTGGGTGTGGGGGTGGCAGCTGTGAAACCTGTGGCTCCATGGTGGGCTGGGAGCACCATGTTCATGTGCCCTCATGGCTTTGTTTGCTGTGTGTGGTAACACAGATGCTGCAGCTGATGTTTGGAGGTTGGTGGCTACAAAGCTGCTGTTTCTCTGTGGTTCTGCCACAGTTCCCACGTGCAATGCAGTGTTAGAGGGACTGATTGGTGCAGATCTCCCTAAGTCATGCAGTTCATGGCTGGTCTCAGTGCCATGAATCTCCAGTGATGTTCACAGGCATCAACCCTGCTGAGACCCTGGCTTGCAGAGCCCTCTCTGCCAGGCTGTCTCCAGGTGCTGTGTATGAGTTGAGTAGTGACAATTTAGGATGGGATCAAAGGCAGCTGGATTTGGCCTGTAACCCTGCTATGTTCATATTGCAGTTTGCCCATGCTGATGAATTAGAGAGTTTGTTAGGGAGGGTCAATTCTGAGATCCTGCTGCCTTCCCAGTCCATGCTGGAATTCCTGTCCTTGCTGTCTGGCTGAGCACTGAGTCCTGAGCCCTCGGGTGCCTTTGCCTGGCAGCTGCCCTGCTCTGCTGCATTTGGGGAAGGGTGGGGAGGTATTCCTGCCTCAGGACACAGTTCCCCTGATGTTGCCTGCCTTCAGCCAGGCCCTTGCATTGTTTTCCTCAGGTCCACATTGGCGTGAAGGGCTTTGTGAGGGATGCAGTCACAGGAGCTGGCCTGGACAATGCCACCATTGCTGTTGCTGGGATCGCTCACAACATCACAGCAGGGAAATTTGGTGATTACCACCGGCTGCTGGTGCCTGGGACCTACAACCTGACTGCTTTTGTGATGGGGTAATGTCTCTGTGGCAGCCTGTGCCCACACTGCCAACTGCTCCTGTTCCTTCTCTTGATTCCCCCCCCTTCATAACACCTTGTGTATTTAAGGGGCTTGGCTGGAAGCTGCAGCAGTAAATGGTTCCAGCCCAGAGCTACAGCTGTGTTTGCTCCTGCAGCAGGATGCTGTTGAGTGCACAGTATTTGTCAGCTTCTGTTTGACTGCTTGTATCAAATTGCATCTTACTTTTGTGCAGAGGGAGGAAGTGGAGTAGGGTCACTCCAGGAGGAGTTTGTGTTGTCCTAAGCCTGGGTGTGAATGTGTAACTTGCCCCGTGGCTAGTTCTGTGATACACTTGGGGCTTCTTCCCTGCTGAGCCTGTAGATTCTTGCCAGGACAGCAGCAGAGCTGGGTTTGGTAGCAGTGGGATGAGTCCCATCAGCTTGGTCCCTGTGAATCACTCAGTCATCCCAGTGCATTTGGGCTGGGGGATTAGGCTGGATTGATGGAGGGTCTGCAGGGAGTCTTGACCTCTGCTCTGCAGAGCTTCCTTGCTGAAGCCAGTTGCTTTGTCCACAGTTACACACCAGTGACCCAAGAGAACATCGAGGTGAAGGAGGGAGATGCAACAGAAGTGAACTTCTCCTTGCAGCCGACTGTGATGCCACCAGCTCCCAATGTCACACAGCTCCCGGCAGCGCCCACCCCTGTCACCGCCGTCACCCCCACCCCCGTGCAGGCTGAGGGCCCAAATCCAACCTCTGCCCATCAGCCCATCCAGCCCGTGGACTTCCGCCACCACCACTTCTCGGACATGGAGATCTTCCTGCGGCGCTACGCCAACGAGTACCCCGGCATCACCCGCCTCTACTCCGTGGGCAAGTCCGTGGAGCTGCGCGAGCTCTACGTCATGGAGATCTCTGACAACCCCGGGGTCCACGAGCCAGGTGATGGGGGCAATCCTTCTGAGCAAGGCACAAATGCAAGTGACAGACCCTTTACACTGGGAGAGGCAGAGTGAAAAGGAGTGTAGAGCTGGCGCCTCTCAGGAGAGACTGAGCTGCTCTGTGTAGTATTCTTTATAGAAAGTGCAAATGCAGTGGGTGGCACTGTGTCAGAGCTTTGCTGGGGATATCTGTGCTGGTCACAGAGCTCTAGGGAAGAAGGACCAAGAGGCTTCCTTGAGACATTGTTCTTGTTGGGGTTGTGGGAGCAGAAGTGTGAATTTTAGGTAAATGCCCTCCAGCAAAGCCTGAAAGAGGAATACTCGGGGTGGTGAGGTATCTCCATGCTGTAACATAGTGGTTATAATTGTCTCTGTGGTGTAACCATGTGTCTGCAGGAGAGCCAGAGTTCAAGTACATCGGTAACATGCACGGGAATGAAGTTGTGGGGCGAGAGCTTCTCCTGAACCTCATCGAGTACCTCTGCAAGAACTTTGGCACAGATCCTGAAGTGACTGACTTGGTCCAGAGCACACGGATCCACATCATGCCATCTATGAACCCTGATGGCTATGAGAAGTCCCAGGAAGGTATACTGCTCTCTGTGCCAAAATCTGTGGGGTTCCTAGCTCTTAGAACAAGCCTTTGGGTTCATAGAATCCCTGGGAAATCTGGAAGCCTTGCTGGAGCAGGAGTGCTCTCCACACAGGGAGGCTGGGAAGGGACTTGGTGTGTGCTGTGGGATGAGTGGGGTGGACCCTGGTTGATGGATGCTGGAAGCTGTTGTGGAGAGCTCTTATGTTTCAGCACTGCTGCGAGCTGCCCCTGTTTGGGTCCCCTGATGGTTTGTGGCTAATCCAGGGCTTTTTTTAAAAAAAGACATCTATTTCTTTGACACAGCTCTTGCTTGCTGTGCCTTGGTCCATTCTCTTAGTAAATGTACAGTGGAAGCCAGGCTGTCTGCAGAGCACTTGTCCAAGGATAACATAGACTTTTATCATGAGGTTGAAGCTGGCAAAAACATCGTTCAAGGAAGTCTTAGAACTACGTGACTCTTGCAGATTGGCAGAACAGAGACTGTCCAGAATCACTCTCTGGAAGCAGAGCTCTGCTTGGGTTTAACAAAGAACTTGTCTGGCTGGTTTGAGAAGGTGAACTCTGAGGTTTCTGTGGTCGTGACATCCGGCTGCAGAGATTGTTCATGGTTCAGTGCTTTCCTGCTTGTCTGACTGCACTGAGAGCCTGAGCAAACACCCACTGAAAGGGCCCCCAGGCACTGCTGCACAGAGCAGTGCTCCACTTGCTGGGGAGGGCCTGGGTGCCTCTTTCTGGGTGCAGGGGGCCAGCACTGCTGTGCTCTCTGCTCTCCTCACTAACTGCTACTTGTAAACTCTGTAATAAGTGGTTGAAACCTTTTCACAGGGCTTGAGCTTGAACTTGCCTTTTATTTTTAGGAGACAAAGGAGGTACCGTTGGCAGAAACAACAGCAACAACTATGACCTGAACAGGAACTTTCCAGATCAATTTGTCCGTGTGACAGACCCTCCACAGCCAGAAACTCGTGCTGTCATGGCCTGGCTCCAGTCTTACCCCTTTGTGCTTTCAGCAAACCTGCATGGAGGTACCACATCCAAACCAAGCTCCTTCCTCTGTGCTGGGCTTTGTGGGATGGGAGTTAGCAGGGATGTCTGCACAGTGTTCTAGGTGTGCACAGGGGAGGTCTGGTGCTGCAAGATGGAGCAGAAACTGGAAACAGAGGGTGAAAACCGTGTCCCCAAACGTGTTTGTAGGGAGTTGAGGCAGCTGCTGGGAAGATCCCAACCACTTCTCCAAAGGGAGCATCTGGGAGATGGGGATGGACTCTCTTGCCAGCAATTGCTCAGCAGATGGTCTGGGAATGGGATGCAGAGCTGTGGCTGTTAAAGGCTTCACAGCATTTATAGAGTGAATGCAGTCCTGAGGGTTGCCTGCCTTGGATCGCATGGCGGAACTATGAAATTTGCAGTAATTTAATTATCCTTTTGGAGTGTTCTAAATTAAGTCTCTGTGTATTATAGCTTACTCCCTAGACAGTTTATCTGCTGGCTTGTAGCTGTGATAACTTGCAGGTGGATGCTTTGTTGCCAGCATGTTTGGTTTGTAGTGCAGAAGTGTGATGTGTGGGTGTGAGGGGGCTGGCAGCTCTCCAGCTGCAGTGGTGTCTGGGGTTTCATGGTGCTATTAGTACAACTTCCTTGGGGAAACCTTCAACTATAAACTCCAGAAAGCTGAAAAACTGCATCATTTGGGTGGAAAGCACCATGCATGTTCTAGGAAATTCTTCCCCTTGCTTCCACTTCTCTGTGAAAGCAATTATTATGTGGTTGTGTTCAGCCCTCCTATAAGAGGAGAGCTTTTAAGAGCCAAAGCTTTGATGTTGTTTTGGCTTTGGTTCTCCTTCCCAGCTAGGTGTGGTATTATCTCTTCCTGTGCTTCTGTCTCCTCTATCCACTGGGCTTAATGCTTTACTTAATGCCAAGTCTTGGGAAATAAAATTTCCATTGTTATGCTGAGGGATCACTGGGAAAGCACACAAGTATGAGCCAAAGCTTGCTTTGCCTGCAGGTTCCCTGGTGGTTAATTACCCCTTTGATGATGATGAACAAGGAATAGCCATATACAGTAAATCCCCAGATGATGCTGTGTTCCAGAAGCTGGCACTTGCCTACTCCAAGGTAAAGCTCTAACAGGAAAATGGGCACATCCTGCTAGGGTGACTCCTGGGAAACTCCTCTTCAGCTGCCAGGGAACCTCCTGAGGCACAGCAGGAGGGTCCTGCATTCCATGAGTGATGCCCAGCTCTGTCTGCAGGCAGTGAGGGAGGAGAGCTCTGTGCAGGCACTTCTAAGGGTGGTGGAAAATGCTGCTCATGGGCTGGGAGGAGAGCAGGGATATCTGGGCTGGGGTTGGGTGTGGGTGCAGTCAGTGCTGCAGTGATAGACACATATCTGTGTTTGGTAACCCTGAATGTGTGACTAAGGGTAGAACAAGAGTGCCTGTGGCTGTGGAGTGCAGGTTCACCTTCACATGTTGCATCTTGTTTTATAGGAAAATGCAAAGATGTACCAGGGAAGCCCTTGTAAGGATATGTACCCCAGTGAGTACTTCCCACATGGCATCACTAATGGGGCTCACTGGTACAATGTTCCAGGTAAGGGACACCTTAAATCTCCTGCACTGTTTGTCTTTATGTTAATGCATGTGCAGCTTAAATAATTTAGTCTGATCAGTCAGGAACTCTGCACTGGTCAGCTCAGATTAATGAGACTCAGGTTTCTTTTATAACCTCTTAAATAATGTACCCAGATAGTTATTCCTGGGGGAAGGAATTTATAGTGTAGTTTCTCTGGCTATTAGCAAAACAGTTTCATAAAATTTTACACCACTTTATTAGCATGAAAGGTATTTACAAGAAGGAAGGCTATTTGTCTGCTCTTTTGGCATCCCTTTGAAGCTTGAATCTTGCCCTGTGTAAAAACCTTTTCCCTTCAAGTTTGTACTTCATCTTTCTCTACTATCTGATTTTTATTTTTTTTTTAAGCTGTGGTACTTCAGAAGTCAAAACTTCTTACATTCTTGTTGTAGGTGGGATGCAAGACTGGAATTACCTACATACAAACTGCTTTGAAGTGACCATTGAGTTGGGCTGTGTGAAATACCCAAAAGCTGAGGAGCTGCCAAAGTACTGGGAACAGAACCGACGGTCACTGCTGCAGTTCATGAAACAGGTGAGGTGCTTTCACCTCAGGCAAGGTCAGCTCCCTCTGGGGTTTGCTTTAGACAAGCCAGAATGGACAGAGTGATCTGGCCAGCTTCCTGGCCACACTGGGTACCTCCTCTGCAGAAATCACCCCCATCAGAACCTGTCTTAACATACCAAAAATCTGTATGGAAATAGCATCCAGAGGATGCAGGTGGGAGCTTTTTATGTACCACTACCTTGGGTTTCCTGAAGCTGAAATGTCTCTTATGTTCTGTTCCTATCTGACTGGGGCTGGTGTTGCTCACCTGGGGTGTGCAAACAAAGGTGTGGAGCAGAGAGTGCCATGCTGACACCCTGAGCCAAACAATTGCTCATTGTACTCATCAGGTGATCTTTGTCCACGACAGCTGCTGGCCAGTCCAACCTGAGCCCTTTTGGGAACATCCTGCTTCTCTGGGAATGCTGAAAACGTGAGGGGTGGGAGGCAGAGTGGGGGCTGGCACTCAGCAGAGCTCCTTTGTGCAGGTTCACCAGGGTGTCTGGGGCTTTGTGCTGGATGCTGTGGACAACAGGGGCATCCTCAACGCCACCATCAGCGTGGCTGACATCAACCACCCCGTGACCACCTACAAGGATGGAGACTTCTGGCGCCTCCTGGTCCCAGGGATGTACAGGATCACAGCATCTGCCCGAGGGTGAGCAAGCCCCAACATGAGAAGAAGACAGCTGCATGACTGACTTCCCACTCAGGAATATTCCATCACCTTTGCCTGCCTACAGCACACGTAGGCATGGGTGTTTCTCCTGCTCTCTGGCCTGTGCAGAGATAGCAGTGTGAGACTGTTGTGGTGTCAGACTGCTCACCTGGCACTGGTGTACAATCCCAATCTTCCCTTGTTAGGAGTGGATAACTTGGTGTCTTTAGGGGAAATTCTTTTCCAGGCAGCTGCCCACAGAAGTGACTTGATCACTTCAATGCTGCAAATACTCTGTGTTAAAGCAGCATGACTTCCTGTATTGCCAGTCTGCCATGTAACCCTGCAACACCTGAGCCAAAAGCAGCTCAATGCCATGTTGGGCCCTGAGCTGTTCCCACATCCCTTTGAGCTGTTCTTGCTCCTCATTTCTATTCCTCTCACTGTGGGCAGGAGAACAGTGGCAGTCCCATGTGGGTGTGTAGTGAGGAACAGGGCTGGCTTGTTGTCCAAGGTTTCAAATCCCTGATGTTTTCTTGTACCTTCTTTTCCCTGGGCAGGTATGATCCACTCACTAAGCTGGTGGAAGTTGACAGCAAAGGTGGGGTGCAGGTCAACTTCACTCTTTCACGGACAGACAGCAAGGTGGAAGAGGGGAAGGTGCTGGTCTTGAACACCCCAGACACCAGCAACCCCAACGAGAAGGAGTTTGAGACCCTGATCAAAGATCTCTCTGCTGAGAACGGTCTGGAGCGGCTCCTGCTCACCTCGTCCAGGGATGTGGCTCCGTACAGATTCCGGCCCTACAAGGACCTCTCCGAGTTCCTGCGAGGCCTCTACCTCAACTACCCACACATCACAAATCTCACCAGGTGAAAACAGAGCAGCAGCCTGGGCTAGGGATATTGTGAAATTGTTGGTCATGAACACAGTGCAGAGATGGGGAGCTCATCCCTCCCTTCCCTGTGCTCTCTGAGATGGAGGGAGCCCCATGTGTAAGGACGTGGTAGCAGAGCAATGTCTGCAGGGCCTCATAGGTGCATCCATGTGCTTTTCCCTGACTTAGTTCCCCAGGGATGCTTGGGACTGGCAATATTTCCAGCACTGATATCCCAGACTTCTGCAAATATCTCTGTTCCTTACTATTTTGTCTGTTCTTTAAATCCTTTCTGACATCCACCTTGCTGAAGAGTCCCCAGAAAAAACGACCAGATTTGACTTACAAATTTCAGTTGGCCTTTTTTTCATTGTCTGCCTCCAGATTTTATTTCAGTAGTGCTAGACACTTTTGTGTCAGCTTGCCCTTGGGCCAAGGTCTGTGCCCTCCTGCAGAAGACCAGCTGCTGCCATCCTCTGCTTTCCTTTGTGACCTGTAGCGCTTACCCTCTGTCAGCTTTAGAAAGCACAAATCCCTTTGTCCCAGGGCCTCATTTGCTTGTTGTAACCAGGCACAATGTGCTCATGTGCCGTCCTTGCTGGTGCCAAGGCTGCTTTGCTGATCTGTAGCCTCTATTGTCCCTGCAGTTGCATCAGCCCTGAGGCTGTTCCCTGCTTTCCCTGCACTCAGTTTGCCAACTTAATGGCATGGCTGTAGCAATAGCTCCTGCATCACTGGGAACAGGCTTCTTTTGTCCTGCTTTATAAATTAGTTTGGTATCCAGATGTTTCCTTCTCTGAAAGGAAAAGAGAAACAAAACAAAAACTGCCACTGGTGGCACAGAGGACCCAACAGTTCCACATTTATCATGATCTCATAGGCTGTAGGGAGACATATGGAGCATTGGATATTCTGTGCATCTGGACCTCAGACTTATGTTCAGAGTGAACTCTGTTCAGTGCTGCTGCAAATCTGCCTCCCTGATCTAGTTGTGTTTCTCTTGCCTTTGCAGCCTCCCGCTGGAGGCTGGCAGCAGTTCCTTTCCACATCAGGATTTCTCCATGAGGTCAGGCTGGAGTTGCAGCTCTCTTGCTGAGCTGACACTCCCATTTCCCATCTCTTGGCAGTTTGGGTCAGAGTGTGGAGTTCCGCCAGATCTGGTCCCTTGAAATCTCCAACAAGCCCAACGAGTCTGAGCCTGAGGAGCCCAAGATCCGCTTTGTTGCTGGGATTCACGGAAACGCTCCCGTTGGGACAGAGCTGCTCCTGACACTGGCAGAATTTCTTTGCATGAACTACAAGAAGAATGCTGCTGTGACAAAGGTGAGAGGCCAATCCAAAGACTTCCTTGGAGCCTTCCAGCTGTAGCCTGAGCTGACAGTGCTCCCTGTGGGAGACTTCTGCCAAAACTGGCTTGGGGCTTGCAGTGATTCTGTGTATAATGGGGAGGTGTGCAGTCCACAGGACAAGAACCTCAAACTGCAGCTCCTAAGTTAAGATTCAGGGAAATGAGCCCTACTAATTACACTTTGTGCTGTTTCTCCTTTTTCTCAGCTGATTGACCGGACACGGATTGTGATTGTGCCTTCCCTGAACCCAGACGGGCGTGAGATCGCGCAGGAGAGAGGCTGCACCTCCAAGAGTGGCCAGACCAACGCTCATGGCAGAGATCTGGACACAGATTTCACAAGTAAAGCAGCTGCCCCCTCATTGGGTGGAGTCACTAGGTTATAGGGGCTGCCTGTAAAGGAGGCAGCGGTCCAGGCAGCACAGCTGCTGGGAAGCTTCCAAAGCTCAGATCCTTTTTACAGACAGCAATTTGTAGTCTCTTATGTGCAAGAGACAAAGCAGAGTTACTTAGGAATAGGAGAAGTCAGGTAATACCTGATGTATTTTTACTCTTAATGGATTTCTTTCATTTCTGAAAAAATGCTCTCTGTTCATGCTCCCCTGAAAGAGTCTCCTTTTTTCATGCTGTTCTGGTTTCCATGTAACTGTATCCACAGCACTGTATCAGCCCACCCTTCCTGAGGAGGAAATGTTCTCTGCCCAGGTTTGGCTGGGGTCACCCTAACTCTTTCCTTAAGAAAATGTCAGTTCTGTGACATTGTTGCGAGCAAACACACATGAAACACAAAAGAAAATAGCTTGGGGAAATTGTGATGCTGTACATTTGTTTAGCTTTGCAGATGAATCCCCCCCATGGGTATTATGGACTGGGGGCTTGATCAGTCAGGTGCATCTGCTGAGATCTAACAGAAACCTTTTCATACCTGCAGCAGACCTAATTTCAGACATAAAGGATGTACTTCTGACCTCTCAGACAGCAGAGGAAACTGTTCTTAGTTCCCTTTTCTATTTGTTGTTCTGAATTATAGGCAATTACACTCGGTACTCAGCGGCACGAGAGCCTGAGACCAAAGCCATCATGGAGAACTTGATACTGAAGCAGGATTTCAGCCTCTCTGTTGCTCTGGATGGAGGATCTCTGCTTGTCACTTACCCCTATGACAAGCCAACACAGTCAGGTGTGACCAACTGCCTGCTTCCCCTCAGGCTGTCTCTGCAGAGGTTCATGTGACCACATGCTGTGAGGGCTTTTTGTGCTCGTGGTGTTCTGTAGCCTCCTTTGTGTTCAGCCTTTTGTGTGTGGAGTTGATAGTCTGTAAGTATATCTATAAAACCTCTCGAAGTTCAGCTAGGGATCAGAACATTTACAATTTCTATGCCTACAGCAGAATTTCAACCTTTCCTCTGCCAGAACCAGTATAAAGTCTGCTTTCAATACTGGCCTTTACTGTTAGAGGGAATAGGAATGCTCCTGAAACAATGTGTCTCTGTGTAGTACAGGATCATGGGGTTAAAATGGGATCTGCCCCATTTCGCAGGGACCAAGAGTTGATGCTCAAAGTCTCACTTTTCCTGTTGCAGTGGAGAACAAAGAAACACTAAAGCATTTGGCATCTCTGTATGCAAACAACCACCCAGTGATGCATTTGGGCCAGCCAGGCTGTCCAAATAAGTCAGGTATGTTTGGTTGAATCCTTTAACCCCCTGTCAACTTGTGGCAGACTCTGCTGGGCCAGCTCTGGCTGACTGCTGTGTTTTTGCTCTCACAGATGAGAATATTCCTGGTGGAGTGATCCGTGGCTCGGAATGGCACAGTCACCTGGGAAGTATGAAGGTACTGCTGCATGGCACAGGGCTTTTCATCCCTGCTAAACAACCAATAAAAAGCATATTTGTCCTGATGTCTGGGCAAAGCTTCTCCCCCTCCAGCTGCATTTTGCAAAGCTTTTTGAATGCCTCTTTCCTCATAACTGTGGTTTTGTTTTTTGCAGGATTTCAGCCTGACATTTGGTCTTTGTCCTGAGATCACTGTTTATACCGGCTGCTGTTACTTCCCCAGTGCTGGACAGCTTCCTGGCCTGTGGGCAGACCACAGGAAATCTCTCCTTAGCATGCTTGTGGAGGTGAGCTGCTGTCTGTGGGAGGAAATTCTGGCTGGGAGTAAAGTGGCAGGGAAGGGGGAGAGGAAGAGAACAGCATGGAGAGTCTTTGTGGTTTTGTTGGTACTGTGTAATTACAGATGTTCATGATTTAGGCTGTATGAGCAGAGGCAGCAAGTGACCAGGGTACTTGTTGACACAAGAGTTCAACATCTGTGCTGTGTTGGCTTGCACTGTTGTTTATTGTGAGGGTCAGGGATGGAGAGTGGAGTGTATTTTAGAGGGAAAATAAGTCTCATTTTAGTTACAAATGCACTGTAAGCTTTGATCTGAACATGAAGTGTCTGAAATGCTTTCTTTCAGGTCCATAAGGGAGTGCATGGCATTGTCCAAGACAAGAGTGGCAGGGCAATTTCTAAAGCCACCATTGTTCTGAATGAAGGCTTGAGGGTCTACACTAGAGAAGGTGGCTATTTCCACGTGCTCCTGGCTCCAGGTTTTCACAGCATTGATGCAATAGCCAACGGGTACCAGCAGAAGCATGTCAAGGTATGTGAATGTCCATGTTGGACATGTTCCCCCATTCTCTGTCACATAAAATCTTCCCTGTTTGGGCTCTGCCTGGTTGTGCCTGTGTTCAGCTGCTGGTTAGGTGCCATCAGGAGCTGTTTCCTGCCTTGACAGAATGGATGGAGAACAACTTTTACAGCACAGCAGGCTGGTTTTGACAGTACCTTTTCTTTCCATGGCACTTTTCTTTGACCAGGGCAGGACCAGGTAGATGACAAGTGTCTCTCATCTCTCTCATCTCCCGAGCTCTGAGATGATCTAACCTCTCCATGTCTTTCTGCAGGTTTTTGTACGTGATGATGCACCCAGCTCTGTATTCATAGTATTTGACACAGAAAACAGGATTTTTGGACTGCCAAGAGAGCTGGTTATAACTGTGGCAGGTACAGTGATATTTTTTATCAAAGCTTTGAGTTTTGCTTTCTGTACCAGTTCATGCTGACAGAGGCCCTGCACTGAACTGGGAAAGCAGCCTGCAGGCTTAAGCCATCTCTTGCTTTCCCTTCTGAACAAGCTCTTGTCCTTGCAAACTCATCCAACAGCCCTTGGTTCTGCTTGGTAGGAGGGAGGGAGGAAGTGTAGAGTGTTTTGCAGGGATTTGGAGGGTCCAGAATGTACTTTGAGATGTCTGGAATGGGGGGAGCTTGTGTGCATAGGAGATCTTGCTTCTTCAAGGCTTTTTTAGGTGTTGTGACATCAGGTAAGCAGGAGAAGATTATTTTATTTTCTCAAGGTGGCAGCTGCTGGGGCGGGGTGTGTGGGAGTTTAGACCCAGTGGTCTGTAGTGGAGCTTGGTGATCATCTCTTAGATTTCAACCACAGAAAATGGAGTGTGTGCTGTTCTGAGAGGAGCACTCCTGTCTCCCATGGCCTAGGAGGAAGGAGCAGGGTCACAATGAAGTGAAGAAAGCAGTTGTGACTGCAGGAGGGAGGAGAGATGCTGGCAAGCCTGGGAGCCTCTGGCGTGGGCCAACACGGCATTAACTTTGGTGTCCTCTCTCTGGCAGGTGCCAGCATGTCTGCCCTGGTGCTCACTGCCTGCATCATCTGGTGTGTGTGCTCCATCAAGTCCAACAGACACAAGGATGGCTTCCACCGCCTCCGGCAGCACCACGACGACTACGAGGACGAAATCCGCATGATGTCCACTGGCTCCAAGAAATCCCTCCTGAGCCACGAGTTCCAGGATGAAACAGACACTGAAGAAGAAACACTGTACTCCAGCAAACACTGACACCTCCAGGGCAGGAAAGGAGGTTCCCATGGACCAGACCTGGTGGTTGGGGGGACGATCCCTGTGGCTCAGTTTTGAAATGTTAACTTCAGGATGTGTCCTCCAGAGGGGTGGGTGGCAGCTCCCAGGTTTCCTCTGTTTGTTCTGTTCCTGTGGACAGGCACTCAGTGGGCGTTGGAGGCTGTTTCTGAGATAGGGATGTGGTTTGTTACATTTTTGGGTCAAGATCTGGAGGTTTATGTGGTTTGAAAGGCAGCTTTAACAGGGTGGCCCCCAGAGCTCTTAGCATTTCCCCAGCATCTCAGCACAGGGAGCAGATGGTGGGGAAGTGCCCCAAGGCCTGCATGGGGTTGTGGTCACAACACTCCAAATAAGGTTTCTCTACCTGTTTTGATTTCATGTTTTCCACTACATGCTTGGGGGAAGTCAGATCCTTCACGTGACTCCAGATTCTGCAGAGCAGCCCTCAGAAAAAGCCAAAAAAAAAAAAAAAAAGGCCTTTGATTCTCAGCTGTTCCCTTGGAGCTTTTCCTGCTGTGACCTGCAGTGGTTGTGGAGCACCTCTAATGTGTCACTACTTTCAGGGAGTGACTTGGCCTCCTGGAAGGCTGGGGGTGGTGACATCTGATGTGAGCTGGAGAAAGAGCTTCAGTGAACTCTGACAGAGCTCCACTGCCTGCCAGCTCTGCCATGCTGCTGTTCCTCACTTCTGGGGAGCAAAGAAACTTTATCCCCATCCCCCTGGTTGTGTTTTGTTTGTGTCATAGGCTTGGCTTTGGGGTCTCATGTTCATGTTCCAGTAGCTCAGTGCCTGAAGGAGCAGCTGGAAGGTTGTTCTAAGCAAATGGATTCACTGATCTGTAGAAAATCTGGTCAATTTTGCTCAAATCCACCACTGTTCAGGAGGAAACAGTGAAATCTGACCCCTGCTTTATATTTGAGCATTACTGGAGCAGCAGGGAGAGGTCTTGGAGGTATCCATGGCCCAACTTTGGTGCTAAATTCTGAAGAAAACCTGCACCATTTGGCACTGTCCACCTAGTGCCATTGAATCACTGAGCTCTGGTGATGGCAGGCAGCTAATTTCCCACTGGCTTGGCTCTGTTCTGCTCCTGCAGCATCCCTGGAGTGTGGAGCAGGAGCTCCACCTGTGTGTGTGGCTGCAGCTGTGGGGCAGGGAGTGAGGAAGGGCTGAACTGTCCTGAGGGAGAGGGGAAAAGCAGCCAAATTCTGTTGTGTAGCACTTGGCAGGAGGTTGGAAAGAGGAGCTGCACCACACATCCCCAAGACACGTGGGATTTGTGGGTTATAGAAGGGATGTCCAGAAGGAAAGAATGGTTGAAATATTTGATTTCCAAAGCCTTTATGGATCTCTGATGTTCCTGTGCTTTCTGCAGAAGCAGAAGACTGGAGTTACTTTTCTTGCTGCTCGTTTTCTTTTTTAATTCTTGTCCCACTGACCTGATTTCTGGGGTGCAGGAGCCTTAGGCCTCGAGCTTGCCCTGAGTGTTCTGTCCTCCAGAGGCCTGAGGATGTCCACTGGTGAAACCTGCACGTGGTGTCTGTGGGTGGAGGGGTTGCACCCAAAAATCGAATGGGATCTGCTCTGCAGGGCTCTGACCTGGTCTCCTCTGGGGGAACAGTCCCACTGAAGTCTCATGGGCAATATCAGCTGGGGCAGAAGCTGTTCTTCACCCCTACCTGTGGAAATGTCCTTCCAGAACCACGTGGCTGCAGCTGTGCTGCCTTTGCCATCATCTCCTCTGGTTCTGTGCAGGGACAGAGAGAACCCTCAGGCACCAGTGCACCTCCTTCCCTGTTCTGCAGGGAATTCTATTGCAGGAAACACAAGGTGTGCTGGGCATAGGGAGATGAGGCTGAGCATTCCCTGTGCTCCTGTCCCACATCTGCTGTGAGAGAACTGCTCTGGTTGCCTTGTGCAGGAGCCATGAACATCTCTGTGCCTGTTCCCAGCTCATTGTGCTGAGCGAGGAATGGGGTTTGGTCCCTTTTTGTCCTTTTTCCAAGTGTAATGGGCTGCAGGACACCAGCACACACAGTAGCGTTAATCCTGCCTCATCTCTGAACTGTTCCTCCTTTAACAAGAGACACAGTAGTTTTTATTTAAAGTCGAGTTTGCAAATGGCTCTTAGGGCTGTATTTGGGCTTTGTTTGCTCTGGCAGCAGGTAATGGACAGAGCTGGCCCTGCTTTGTCCCTGTAGCAATAAATCCTGTTAGGAACTGGCCCTTTCCCTCAGAGTGCATTTTGGAATTAGCTGTGGGAGTAGGCGTGTATATTTAAGGTGAGTGGATTTGAGATGTTTTGCAAACGTGTGAGACTTTTCTACACAGCAGGACCAAGGGAGGTGCCTGGCTCTGGCTCCAGCTCCGTGCTTGGAGCTTTGCAAGCGCTGGGGCTGTTCCTGGGCACTTTGGGAAGGCAGGAGCGGCTCCCCGTGCCCTCGGTCCGTCCGTCTGTCCGTCCGTCCATCCGTGCCCCGGGCCGAGAGGAGCCGGTCCCCGCGGGCGCTGTCGCTCCGTGCACTTGTGCCTTCAAATAAATGTACATTTTCAAAGGGACTTGAATCGCCGATTCCTGGCAGCGGGAGGGGAGGGGGCGACGCGGGGCTGGGCCTGGCTCTGCCCTCAGCCGCCGCCGCCTGTTTTTTACCTGTATACCGAGATCAATAATCTGTATAAAACTATTTTGATGTCCACGTGCGTTTTCTCGTTCTTTACAACGGGGAGTGGGAGGGGGATGCTGGGGGAGCGGGATTGGGATGGGGGTCGGGGCTGGAGGAACGGGATGGGGATGGCATCGGGGCTGGAGGAGCGAGGGCGGGATGGGGATGGAGATCGGGGCTGGAGG
>JANPWX010000186.1:635111-682200 GCA_024734555.1 Trochalopteron elliotii
GGCACGGCACCCCTCTGCTCAGCCGGAGCCCCTCTGCTCTCTCCCGAGGGGCCGGTGGGCGCGGGCGGTGCCAGCCCGTCAGCCATGAGGCGCCGGTGGCTGCTGAATGAACCCCGCGGCCCCTCCGGACACTCCCGGCGCTGCGGGTGAGGGGCTGCGGGTGTCCAGCCGCGCCCTCCCATCGGCGCGGGGCTCTTCCCCAGCCATGAGGGTCCCCTCTCCCCTGCGGGTTTCTCTTGCTGTGAGAACGGGACCCCCGGGGCTGCGGGGTCCCCGTGCCGGGTCCGTGACTGTCCCCCGCCCCGTGCAGATCTCCGGAAACAGGCGAGGCAGCTGGAGAACGAGCTGGACCTGAAGCTGGTCTCCTTCAGCAAGCTCTGCACCAGCTACAGCAGCACCCGTGACGGAAGACGCGACAGGTATAGGTACTAGCCCGTTTCTTTATGTTTTAAACGCTGCCTGTGGTGCTTTGGTGCGGTTTTATCGTTTGCTGAGTGCCGGTCCCACCTGTGGCTCTCAACGCTTGGCTTCTTGGGGAGCTTTCAGCGCTTCTTCATGCTGGTATTGCTTTTGATGTGATGGTGATGTGTGAGTCAGGCTGTGGGTGACAGGTCACTGGGGAAAGCTGGATTTAAACTTCACTCTGTGTGGGATCAGTGAGCTTTTTAATGCTCGTTATGCTGGCTTAATTCCGAGTTTTTCTTGTATTAAACTAACAGGGAGTTTTCAGGGACTTCGGTGTTAGGGGTTTACACCTCCCAGGTGGGGTGGTGTGCTGTTTGTAATCCCAATTTTAAGGAAACTGGAGCACTGAGCAGCTGTGCAGGGAACAAGCCCTCTCTTCAAAATGAGGGGCTGTTTCTTGCTGTCCTTCTGCTGAGGTGAGTTATAATCACAGAACCACAGAACAGCTTGGGTTGGAAAGGACCTCAAAGATCATCTTGTTCCAGCCCCTCTGCCATGGACAGTGTTAATGAGAATAATAAGAGCTGCACGTGTGTTTTTAGATGTGTGTATATATACATGGTCTGCGTGTATATACAGGGATGGTTTCTGTTTGCTTTAATCACATTTATCTTTGACTGAAGAATTAATGTGCTAAAACTTTTCAAGCCTAACTTGTGAGCCAGAGGTGAACTCTTCCCTGCAGTTCCACAGCAGGAATTATCAACCTGTCTGTCTGTTTGCAACCTTTTCTTTGCTTATTAACTGTATCAGTCAAGTATCAGTTGTGAGTATTGCTGTGTTAGTTAAGTGTGTTGATATTTTTCTATTTAATTTAATAACTGAATCTATTTTGTACTCTCCCTCAATTTAACGGTTCTGGAAGCCTGAGAGCACCTCAGCAATGATCACGTTACTCTTGAACAACACTAGTTTCACTTTTGTTTCTGCCTCACTGCTTTTACTTGCCATGTAATCTAATTGTTTTCATTGTTTTTGCTGTCCTGTGCCAAACTTAATTCTCTTACTCAAGGCAGATTACCAGAGCTATGAGTAGTCTCTGAGGGATGTTAGTTGCCATAATTCTGGAGGCTGGTCTGAGATGTGGCTTTTTCTTGTGGTTTCAGTTACAAGCAAATAGGGAAGGTGTGTGAAACTAATTGTGATAAATGGTGTGGCCTGTGTTGTTCTGTAGGACTGTGATTGCTTAATAGGTCAGAGGGTTGTCCTAACACTCTGCTAATAAGGTGTGATTACGTTGCTGGAGTAACATGCTAAGAGTGCAGTGCTCCCTCCTGCCAGAAAATAAATATATAAACAAATCAAGTAATAAATAAATCAAGCTTAAAAGTTGGGGGGAGGAGGACACTGGTACCAGACAGGTGTGTGGTGTCAGGCATTTCTTCCCTGAGAGGTTGTATTTCCTGAAGGTGATACTGTGTCATCTGTTCAGATAAGAGTTAAAGGCCTGCAGAACAAGAAAATGCAATTTTTCAGAGCTTATTTAATCTCTAGCAAACCTGGGTATAGTGGAGCTTTCCAACCCCTGTCACTGGTGTTTCATTATTTCTGGCATTCATGAAATGATGCAACTTTTCAGTAACTGCTCCTCCTCTCCTCCTTAGCTCTGACACAACTCCTCTATTAAATGGATCAAGCCAGGACAGAATGTTTGAGACCATGGCTGTGGAGATTGAGCAACTTCTGGGAAAGGTAACTCGAGTTACTTTGGGTTTATTTCAGCATTCAGGCGATACCACAATCCGGATTTCTGTGCTGGATATTAGGAAATCCAAGTGTGGGTTTCAGCCAAGCTGGCTCCTTCAGCTTGTGCACTGTATTTTTCTTGCAAGAATAATCCATTTCACGTTTTTCTGGGGTGTTTTTCCTTGCTGCAGCTGACTGGGATAAATGACAAGATGGCAGAGTACACCAACAGTGCGGGCGTGCCGTCACTGAACGCGGCGCTGATGCACACACTGCAGCGCCACAGGGACATCCTGCAGGTAACTATGGGGCCTTCTCCCTGCCTTCATGTTCTTTCTTTTGGCTAAAATAATTATTATTATCTGTGCTGATAGTACAGCATGCTGGAGTGTCTCACCAGGAGGTAAGAATGCCTCTGATTCCATCTCGCCTTGCTTCTCTCCAGGCACCCGCTGAACTCTGAGTTAAAGAAAAAAGTGCTTTTTATGTCATATTGGTGACTAGAACTTAGCTGAGAAAGAACAATAAAGGGTGCTGCCTTATGTGGGTGGGTTTTATATAGCAAAAGGGGAAATGTAATGAATTACCCTGTCTGTGTAGTTTGTCATGTAACAATGTGCAAGGGAGCATCACACTTCAGAAAACATGATTGTAAAAGCTCCTAAGCTTCTCAAGGGAGATGAAGGAACTGTGATGTTTAAAGGTGCCAGTCAGTGCTATAAATTAACCATGTTTTCATGGTATAGCACTGTTAAAATGCATATTTTATTTGGCTGGTCAGGTACAGTTTGGTTTCTGTTTGGTATCTGTGCTATCCATACACAGTGTGAAGAGCAGTAGCATTTATATGAATGGTTACAATGGTTTTGGTGCATAACACCTGCCAGTTAGATTGGGTTTTGAGAAGTACCACCTGCCTGAAATTAATTAAACTGCTACAGTTTAAAATGTAAAATTGTAGCTTAAAAATAAAAGCCATCTTTGTTGTTCAGAAAAGACTTTTTTTTTAATCTGGTGTAACAACCAAATAAACTCAAATATATCTTCACCACACCAAAGGAGTATGTTTTATTCAGGCTTTTGATGGTAGATTTCACACAAACTAATTCATCAGAAAGGTGAGGATATCTGAAACTGGGAGAAGGAATTACAGTGGATTTCCCTCCACAACTGTAGCTGCAGCCATCAAACTTAGCAAGTACTCTAAGAGCAGTGGGTTTTAAGAATACTTTGGATTAACTTCCAGGATTTTTGCTGTTAAATTCCTAAGTTGGTCTTTGTATTAGAGAACAGTTGGCAATTTTAAAGGTGGCTGGGTCTCCTGTGGATGTATTGTGTTGCTCAGTTGACCTCAGGAGCCTAATTTTGGGATAACTGTTTATTATTACAGGATTACACACACGAATTCCACAAAACCAAAGCAAACTTCTTGGCAATACGAGAAAGGGAGAATCTGTTGGGATCAGTACGGAAAGACATCGAGTAAGTTGTGTTTGCTCCACCAAAGGTGTGGGACTGTCCTCAGAGGGAGAAGGTGGAGAGAATGCTTGGCATAGCTCATGTCTGTGCTCTGAATAAAGCAGAAGTTGTTCCTTGAATTCACAATTCTCACTGGGGCTCTGTTCTGTTGGATTTTAGGTCGTACAAAAGCGGGTCTGGGGTGAACAACAGAAGAACAGAACTGTTCCTGAAGGAGCACGAACACCTTAGGAAGTAAGTGTTGTTTCCTATCTGCTTGTGTTAGGGGGGCCTGGCTTTTCTGGGGGGGTGAAACATTGGAGTTTCATGCAGCTGGTTCAACGTTTATGGCTTGTGCTGAGTGTGAACTGTGTGGGGTGGATAATAGTCATGGTAGTGTCAGTGATTTGGGCTTTAGGATCTCATCAGTGACAGTTTTGTGTTGTTTTCAGGGGCTTTTGCAAGTCACTTGTGACTCAGACCTCCTCCTCCCAAGGGAGTAGATGTGTTTCACTCTGGCAGGGATAAAGTTTAAGAAACAAAACAGAAACTCCCATTGTTTTGCTGGGTTTCCCTCTCCTTTTTTCTGTCAGTCAGACAGAGAAAAACCTTTCCTCCTTTTGTTTATTCAGTGTGGACAAAAAGCAGTGGAAGAGTTTAATTCCAAAATTACCTATGCACTCAAATATTTGCAAATTGGTTCTAGGTTAGCAGATAACAAGCCAAATAGAAAGCACTTTGTTGTTATTCCTGTTGCAGAGAGGGCACTAAGTTCTGAGTAGCTGCTTTGTGTGTCCTTGTTCAGCAAAAACAGCACAGGTGAGAGCAAAGAACTGGAGGGTTTGTGGTTTTTAGAGGGTCAGGAGATAGCTCTGCTCTTCCTGCCTCTCTCTTTCCCTGGAGTTGTGCTAAACCTCAGGCTCACACGAGAGGGCAGGCTTGCATTTAAAAAACCAAATAAATAAATAATTACATGTGGCTTTCTTATATTTAAACTTATAGCCAGAAAGGCACAAAAAACTTTCACAAGAAATTAAAACGATTTTTCTTCAATTGTGGCTTATCACCACTTCATCCTCAGTTTTCTTTAGTGTCCTTAAAAATTAGTTGTTTGAAAGCTTGAATTAGGCCTTTTGTTAAGCATGATCTACAAGCAGAATGTTTAAATATTTCTGGAATTGTAAAATACCTTTCTAAGAAACTGATATTGCCCTGAGTGCATTATTTTTAAGTTTGCAAAAATTAAGAATGGAAAACTTAGAGCATTTTGTAAACATTATCTGGAAGATGTCTTCAGAATTTGAGCCTAACATTTATTGAGGCATTGATTATTTGATTTTTAAAATATGCTAAACCCTGCAGTATGTTGATAGGATTAAAATGCATGAAAAATAAAGTTAAGGCAGTTTTAGACATAGTTTAAAACCATCTGGGTGGTTATTTGAAAATGTTAAGAATTGAAAAAAAACCCACCACAACACTGAGGAAAAGAAAACCAGAAATAAGTGTGAGTTGGGGATCTTTAGTAAACAGGGCCAAAACTAATCATGGAATACTCTGCAAGGTGGAGATAACTGTAAGTACTGTGAAAAAATCCAGTGTAAAAGGAGTAGACAGCATTGGCAAGAAATCAAAGCTTGCAAAACTTTTGAATTGAGAATCAGTAAGCTCAGAAAAAGATACTGGCAGAGGAAAATATTAGAGTTTCAACATATTTTTCTTCAGAGAAAGCAGTTAATGAGCTATTCATGCCAAAAAAGCCGTAAAAGCTAAGAAAAGGTCCCAAGAAATCACCAGGAGCTGGCAAATTACACCAAACATGCTCCTAGGATAAACTGACAAGCTTTGTGTGAGTCATGATGCTGAATATTTGTAGTGCAGTAAATCCTGGTGCCAGACTAATTGACAGAAGTAGATGATGAATATATTTACACAGAGACACTGGAGTAAAAATCCAAATGTTTTCAGTGGAGTGAAATCTATGAAAAGATCTTTAAAAACAGACACAGGAATATAAACTTTCCAATGAATTATTACATTCCCCAAAGCAGTGTAGTAATGCCACAGGAATTACATATTCATATCAGATATTGGAGCATTCACTTGGTCTTGACCCTGCTTAATTTATCATATTAAGTACTTTGACCTATTACATATTTATTGCATGATCTGATAACAGATTGTGTGAACTGCTGCCCCACTGCTGAGTGCCAGACTCTTCTGTCAGCCTTTTCCTTTATGCACAACCATGTGAGACAGGATAAACACGAACTGGGGTTTTCTCTGGGCTGTTTTTTCCCATGAATGCTCTTTGAAAAGCTGCAGGGTGGGATTGTTTGTGGGGAATCTCACTGTGGAACAAGAGGAGAGACAGGAAACTCTCCTGCTTTTTGCCTAAATCTGCCTCTTCCATTTTTTGTGTCACATTGTGAGCACCACGAGGGAGATCCTCTTTAATGTTACACATGTGGGTAATCCTAAAAAAAGGAGAGGGAATGAAAAACCTGTGAGTAGCAGATGCTGATGAGTAAAAAGTTCCAACACACATTAGGCACGAAGGGAACGGCAGAAAGCGCTGCGCAAACCCTGCCTGTGCCTGGCTTTCCATTAAGCCCTGAGGATCCTGGATCCATTTGGCCTCCCTTTTGCCAGGCTGGGGCTGGCTGCTGTGTCAGTGCTGCTGGCAGCAGTGGGGGATTTCCACCTTGGAGTCCCCGTGGAGCTGGGGCAGCCCTTGAGCAGGGGGCACTGGGGGTCCTGTGCTGCCTCACCCCACACCAGGCAGGGTGAGACAAAACACATCGTGTTCTTCTCCCTTCAAAAGCTTCACTGCTGCTCAGTCCATTGATAAATCAGCTCTTTGTTGGAAAAAATTGTCTAGAAGTTCTGCTGGCTGTGGATAGGAGGCATAAGGTCTCCAAGTCACTCAGTTTCCTGTCCAAGTTCTATAAAGGTAATTCAAGAATAGCTTTATCAACCGCTGGAGAGATGAACAATAACACCTAATTTTTTAAATAAAAAGATTAACCCCTGTTAATTGAAATAAACTTAGTAGACAGATGTTGTTGAGTATTGATGCCCTGTTAATATTTTTACCTAATACCTCAGATTTCTTGGCATTATAGATGCTTAAAGATATACCAAATCTACCATGGTCATGTTTACTGTTCATTTTTGAAATCTTGTTTTCTTGGGTCTGTGCCATTCCCTAAAGGTATTTCATCTTCTCTGTGTGCTTTTGGCCAGGGGTATAGACACATCATCCTTTTTCTTCTGATGCTGTTTTCCATCTAAAGAAAACAATTTTGATGAATAGATCTAGCTTAGCATTTTAAAAACTGCTCTGAAAAGTGCTGCCTCGGAGGAAACAATTCTGTCAACTTAGAGTCTTGCCCTGAGAAATTCTGCAGTTATTGATGAGTTATAGTCTAAGTCAGCAAAGAAGAAACTAATGTCCTTCATTAAATTTGCAATATTGTGTGTGTATGCAAGTGAAAATCTCCCTTGTGTTGTAGGTGAGTGATAGCAGGGGGTACTGATGAGTTTGTGTAAAAATTGATGAAATCTTCAGAAGTTTAGATTGAAATGACAAATGCTATTACCTGTGATGAATTCCTTGTAAAGCAAGGTGAAAACACAGCATTTCTGTCATTGTGGGGCAACTGTGTGATTATTACTTTTACTCAGCTCAGGCACTCAAAAATTAGTCATTTATCCCTTTCTAAAAGAAGTGACTGGTGGTGAAGCAGGTGCCTGTGTTTTTAATTGTTGTCAGGTGACTGCATGTTTCTGCTGAGTGTTGCTATGCAGCCTGTGAATCTATCCAGTAAAAATTTTTTAAAATCCTGTTAGTTGGAGGCTCGTGTGTGAGTGGTGCAGGTAGATGAGAGGAACCTGCTGCGAGTGTTCAGACACCTCTTTGTGTCTTAAAATGCTTAAAACTGGGACAGAAAGGGGTCAGGGTGCCAGAGTAGGTGGGTAAGAAACTGTTTTTGAAGGAGGAGAAATAGCAGAGCAGACAAATCAGAGGAACATGTGCTGCATGGGAAAGAGAAAAAAGGAATAAGAGAAGTGAGCAAAAGAGATAACAGGAACCTGCTGCAGTTGTGTAATGGTGCTAATTAATAATACCTGAGATGATGAGGAAAAATTTATGTTTGTGCAGTGCTTCATGTATGTGGAGTACTCTGGAGTACTAAACACTTTTTATTGCTTTCATTTATGGCATCTTGTTATCAGCAGAACTATTTCAAATTTCCTGCTGTTGTTTGGGCAGAAATGGGCACATTCAGTAGAGAATAATCACCAGGAAACCTGCTTCCAAACTTTGTTGGTGATACAGGCAAGATCCTAATGGAGGGAGTGACTGACTGTTTTTCCTCCAAATATTGTCTTTCCTTACAAATTTTCACTTCAGCACTGATTTGCAGAGAGAAATCAGCACATCGAGATGCAGAGACACCTTGCAGGGTTTTTGATTACAGGTGACTTCATCTTTTGGGAGAAAGCTGCCAGGTTTCTGCCTTAATAGAATTTCTTTTTCCTTTGTTGTCCCTGTTCTCTGTTCTGCATGCCCTGGTTTCCATTCACTGTGCTGCTGCTGCTCAGGTTCCTGTGGATTTCAGCTGAACTTCAGGGTTGGATTAAGACCAGAGAACTGTGGTTACCTCCCTTCCCATCCCCTCCCTAATTCCAAGTTGCAGAGGACACACAGATACCTGGGCAGTGACTGTTCCAGCTGACACACAATTCACTGCATCTCCTTCATTTCTCTTGGAAACTGAGAGAATGCAGGAAAACCAGCTAATTCAACAATTCCTTTTTCCATCCCAAGGTGCTTGGGGAAGCAGCAGGGAGGGAGGAATGTGATGAGCCTCTTCCCTGGGTGCCTGCTGCCTGCCTGCTCTGCAGCCTCAGAACTGCTGAGCTCCACTTTAGTCAGGCCCAGTAAGGGCTTTTTTTTTAATTACCAAACTTGCTTCTTAATTAAACTTATTTTTGTTCACGTCAGGGCAGAATGCAGCATTCTTGTGGTTCCATTCTCTTAATTTGAATGCAGATTTTAACTGGAGCAGCACTTGGGAATGAATAATCTTTGCTCTAGAGCAGTTATGAAAAAAAAAAAGCCCAAACAGCTCTGCTCTGGAAGGAGAGAGGAGCTCTGCATGGCCCTGCTTTGGAGGGTTTGCACTGGATCTGGTGCTGGAGCAGGGCTGCAGCACTTTGCCCATTGGACTGGAAGTTACAGTGCAAGCAGGGATTGGGGAATGTAGCTTAAAACATCTCTCTGCTGGCCATTAATTGCAAGAGCTCTGGCAGTGGTGTGCTGCTGTTTTCCCAAACACCATTGGCTTGTTTCCTTTGTTGCTGGAATAAGGAAGTTTGAGAAATTGCTGCATTAAAATGTGTGCCAGTGCTGGGATGGCTGTGGTAATCACCTCACTGCCTTACCACTGAATAACTCAGACTTTTGGGGCAGGGCTCTGTGCTCTGTCTGAGCAGCAGCACAAAGAAAATGCTTTTCAAAGGAGGGATTTGAGCAAAGGAGGATTTTTGGTGTTGCAAAGGCTTACTTAAGGATGCACAACAGCTTGTCCTGTAATCCTATTTCAAAATACAATTCTAGCCTGTCTTTTTGCTCTGTCTCCTTTTCTGTTGCTGCAGAGTTTTCTTGATTGCATCAGTGATTCTTTCCTTTAGCCTTATCTCTGTCTGGGCTTGAGTGGGTTTTATCTCCAAGGCTGCTGGCAGAACCTCTGTCCCCTGAAGACTGGTGGCAGAGGGACACAAGGCCACTCTGGAAGTGGCTGGATCAGCTTCCCCTGTCACAGTCCCAGACTGAATATGACACCTGGGCACATCATCTACTCAGCTGCAGCACCAGACTGAGGATAGTGTGCTGTTTTCTTATTTTAAAAGTAAATAATGTTCGGAGAGGGAGACAATTCATGTCTTCTGGGAAAGGAGAAGCTTCCCTATATGTAATTATGTGACTGTATGAGCAAGTTATTGAAGTAGTTTAATGAGAATTTGGGGAGGTTCAAAGCTTCCAGGCAATGAGGAAAGATGCTCTCTTGGGTATTATTATTATTTATAAATAACTTAATAAAAGATCATGAAAATCAGCCAAGCAATTCATGATTTAAGAGGTTTTTTCCTCTAAAAATAGTTTGGGCTTTATTAGGGTAAAATCAACTATTTCTTTTAATCTTCCTGTGCTGTATTTAGGACTTCAAAAAACCCTCTACCCAAACTACTAAACCAAAGCTTCTATGTCTCAATGTTTATTTGCATGCTTTCCTAATAGTTAGATTTCTTTAACAATACTGTAATCAATCATTTCCCTGACACTGATGACTGTTGTGACATTTTTATATCTCAATGTGTCTAAAATTGTGGGGACACCAAATGAAAAAAAAAGCCATCAAACCCACCACACACACAAAGCTTAGTTTGGGAATTTTCTGTGTAACTTCCAGTGCAAAACTGAATTATCCAGGTGACAAAGGAGGCCGCCACGTTGACATTAAGAGCTTCAGGCTCATTGTTTGCTTTTCATCTGTGTAAAAAATTAATTTAGGGATGAAATTCCATGTACCCCAGGGAAACTGGCTATGGAAACTCTTGTAGGTCTTTATGAATGTCTGCAGAAGCTGAAGAGCAAACCCTCCCAGAGTGAAAGATTACCTGAATACATAATGGAAAAAAAAAAAAGTGACTGGGGCAAAAACTCTGCTCTGATTCTTGATTCTGAGCTTCCCCTTAGAAACAGCACTTTGGGAAAGGGAAGGATATAAAGCCACATTTCAAACTTCAGGCCTCTGTGGTTTCTTCTGAAGTTTTTTGCTCCTTTCAGAAGTAAACAAGTCGCTGATGCATGTTTTATTTGTTTTTAGCTTTCCTTTCAACACTGTTTCTTAACTAGGACAGCTTCCCCCCTCCAAGGTCTGTATTGAAATTAGGGCTTTCAGGAGTGCTGAAATCCTCCCTGCATGGGTTGGTTCTGAAAAGCAGGTGCAGCTTTTCAGCAGAATCAACAATTGTGGAGTTTTATCGAATTCCTTTTGTGCACTCTGAGAATCACTTTTATTATTCTAATGGAGCATGTCATTTTTTTTTGTCAGTGTGGCTATGCACTTCATTATTCTTTAGGGCCAGAAGTGCTTGCTCATTATTTGCTATTGGATCCTCCAGTAAAAACAAGCTGTTGAACTCAATTTGTTGTGTATGGATATGTTAAATAGTGATTATTTCCATTTTCTCATATATAGAGTGTATCTCTGGAAAGTTACCACACTACTGCATAAATGTCATTCTTGAGTTTTATTTAATTTCAGCCTCTCCTAATGCATCAGAATTAAGTTCTCCTCATTCTTGGCTGCTGAATGGTTGCTGTGCAGATATCTTTGTGTTCTATCAAATCCATGATGCTAAGCAGAACTAGATCCAAATTACCCTTAAAGCCACCCCTATTTTATCCTAATAATAGAGTTCTGTTTAGAACTTTTCAAGGACCTTAGTTCTGTTGTGATTTGAAAGATGCAGAGTGTTTTCCTCTCACTTGAGAGACTTGTTTATATCAAGTATAGTTGCACTTCTGGAAGAATGCATCTTGTTCAGTCTCAGATAAAAAGCTCTAAGAACACTGGGAAATTGGGTCAGAAGGAAAATGCTGAGATCTTTACCCATTAATGAATTGCATCCTGCATTTGGCTTGTGGGTGGTTCAAATGTAGTGTGCACTTTTACATTTGGAACCACAAGTGTTTGTTATGTTGCACAGTTAACTATGCATCTTTAAGAATCATTTTCTGCAACTTTTAATTAACGGGCAGGTAGAGAATTGTAAATCAGGTACCTCAGCCAAGTCCTGCATGAAAACCACAGAGCTTCTCCCAAAAAACCCTCAAAACCACAGCGGGTGAAAATGCAGTTAGGGAGCAGAGCACGTGTGTGTCAGTGTGGATTTCAGGGTTTCATACAACTCTCACTTCATTTCTGTGTTAGCTGGACTGGAAATTAAAAAGATATTAATTATGAAGTTATTTATGTGATGGGGCTCTTGCAGAAGACATTCCCCCTTGTGCTCTCCTGGTTACTTAGGAGTGTGTCAGTAGTGGAACAGTTCTTCAGCTTTGCCAAGCTTTAGTCAAAAAACACTGAGCTAGAAAAGTGATACAATCTATTTTGTTACAGCACAGATTACAAACAGCTTGTGTTTGCTGTAAGCTGAGCATCTCCTGTCTGTGTGTGCCCAACAAATCAGCCCTGACAAGTTATCCTGGGGGAGCTCCATTTTAGTCAGGTCGGTGTCAGATATCAGAGCCTTTGTTGCTTCATTTTTGGGGGGGTTTTCCCTTTAGCTGAAGGTCCCATCCAAATGCCATGTTTTAAACCAGGGGCAGTAATGCAGGCAGCCCTGCCCCTGGCTGCTGGCAGTGCCTGCAGATGTAAAATTTGAGGAAATGCCGATGGAGTCCATTAGGAAGTTACTGGAATTGTTCTGACAGTTGTGGTTGCTGATAATGACTTACAGTAAAGCCTGCCCTCCTCAGTTGATTTCACCTCGTTCCTATGGGTAATATGGAGCAATTACATGGGAGGGTCAATCTCTCCAGGAACTTTTCCCAAGCATGGCTCAAGGCCTCATTGCATGGTGCCATCCTGGCCCTGGGTTTGTGCTCAACCAGCTGCTGCACTTCATGTGGACAGTAGGAGCTGTTCTCATTTTTTTTTTAAGTTTTTACCTGCCTTCTTTGGGTAAACTGAGCACTGCAGGTTATTGAGAAGCTCTTATTCCCTTATAGATTTGCTCTAAGGGAAGAAGTATTGCTGCTGCTCTCCCTCTTGGGGCTCTCAGGCACTTTCCCAGGCGTCTGCATGCCAAAGAGCTTTCTTGGCTAACTCCTCTTGTAGAGAAACAGTCCTTCCACTCTGATAATTCCCACACAGCCCCATGTGGAGGTGCAGGCTATACCCTTTGGAAATCCAGGAGGAACAGCTGTTGGTGCTTTCACACCTTGTGAAGGTGGATCCCTGTTTTAAGGGAGAAAATCCCTTGGTGTTTGTTCGCCTCCTTTAAACTGAATTAGAACAACTAATCTCTTTATTGGTTATGTTGCACATGTAGATGTGTTTATAGGTGTTAGCTGCAAAGAAGGTGCTTTTCTTAGTGTATCTAAAGTCCAAATTGCTGGAATTGATGAGCTGTTGAGGTATTTACTTAGTGATGTAGCTAGAAGTCAAATTTTAGCTGAATTTGCGTTACAGGATTGCAGTTGGAGGAAGGAGGTTTCACCAGATTATTTTCCTGGAAATCGTTTGGCAGATTCTTCCCTGCAGTGAAAGAGATGCCTTCTGTGTGGTTTCTTTTTTTCCTCATGTAGAATTTCTTTCCATCTGGAAAGAAATTCAGCACCAGACAGTGTTGGTTCACTCTTGCCTAGAGCAATGGATTCTGTTCCAGTGCCTCTCATTCTAGATTTAACAAATTGCTTACATTGATGAAAAGCAACATGATATTGTGCTTTTTTCTTTTCCAGTTTTGCAACTACTCCTCATTCTTACTGAAAGGGGTTTCTGAGGTGTGCAAAAATAAGCTTACTGAGGTGTTCAGAGTTTGTAGGTGTGCTGATGATGAGCAAATTTATACATTGAATAATGCTCACATTTGTGCTGGGTTTTGTGTTTGATTGTTGCCTTCTGCAACAGACAGTGTGACAAAATTGCATTTCCTTAGCATTCAGATTTGTGCTTGAATTAACACTCAAACAAAACCAACAAAAATGAGCAGTTTGGGTCAGTATTTGAACCTTTCTTTGCTTTCAGAGTGGTTTCTGTGGGGAAACTGTTCATCCCTGAAAATGCCTATTTTGCCTCACGTCTTTATTTTTGGCTAGCCAGGTTTTCTCTTGCTGAAAATGGAAGATGTGTGCTTCTTAGTCAAGTATATTGGTCTTAATAAACAATAAATAGACTTCTACACCAATTCTTGCCTTTTTTAGCTACTTTGAAACTAAATTGAATCAAACTCGGGACAAGTCTTATAAAATCTGGAATATCTTGTATCACAGGGAGGCAAAAAAAAAAGTGTTCAGCTTTACATTCTTCTACTTAAGTTTTTAAAGAGCTTAATGATCATGAATTTTTAATATGATAAGGAATGTTGATAGCAAGCAGAAAAAATGAGTTGGAGAGTGGGTTTTTTGTGTGTGTGCACAGAGTTTTTTTCATTATTTTTCTGTTATTATGGCATTGGAAATAACTGAGTGGATAAATCAGTTTTGCCTCATAGCTGTAAATTTGTATTAGAGTGTGTTTCGCATTCCTGGAAGCTCCACATTGCCTGGTGATCCAGGACTGTGAAAATATGAAAGATTTATTGGAGGCAGTTTGAGAGAGCAGAGAGCAGAGCAGTTAGAGAAAGAACAAAGCAAAATTATTATTTCTGTAGTTATTAGTTTGAAAGGAAGAAAATCGTTTTCAAGTGCTATGTTACTTTATTCTACAGGGTTTTCCCTATCCTTTTTAAATTATTCTATGTGATAATATTGCCCTTAATTTCATCTGAAGGGTTTAAAGCATGTTGGGAGATGAGTTGGGTGCAGATGAGTTTTACTGCTCTGCCCTGTTCCTCTGACTTGGTTTGGGTATCAGCAACAAAATCTGTGGATATGGGAGAAGCCCAGTCCTCAGCTAAGTATTCATCTAGATTAATGAATTTTATTTAAGTATGGACACAGAGATTTGCCTTACAAACAACATAAAATGTTTTCTTTTCGTTTTAAAGGCCTGATGTGATGAGGAGGACTCTTTTGTATCTGGGAGGCATATTTCACTTAATTTCTGCTTCAGATTAATTTACCTGTCTGCATATTTAAAAGACAAGCTGTGCCATCTTCTGCAGACAGCAGTTGCACAGAGGCCTGGTTATTTCATATGCATGGCTGCTGCTGCTGCTGGGTTTGTGCCATTCCTTACAGGAGGTGATTGCCTCAGCAGCTTCCAGCCTTTTTTTTTTTTTTTCTGTAGTATTTTTAAATGGCTTTGTCTGTCTGGACAGGTGAAAATGCAGAGTTTATTGAAACAGATGGCAAGTCAGATTAATAATGCCCAGAACCATCTTTTGCTTGGATGTTCATAAGGAAATGTCCACTGGATTTGTTGTCTGCTTGGACAGCAGAAGAACAAAGTCAATAGATCTTCATTTAAGAGCTTCTTTTTGTAGTGTTTTGAATATGTAAGTTAAGCACAATTGCCTCATTCAATGTTATTTTTTTATTCTGGCAAACGATTGAAATGAACGTTATTTTTAATTGTGAGAACAGCTTCTATTTGTGGAGAACAGGTTATTAATAGTCAGAGATCTGCTAACTTGCCTTGTGTCTCTGGGCCCTGTTGTACTTTGTGTTCCTGATCTTCCTTAAATCTGACTTATTTTTATGGTTATGAGCTGTAAAATGAATGAAGCAGATGCTTCTGTTTGGGTGTCACTGTGAGTGAACTTTACAATCTGTATTTGCCAAGGAATCCAAATCTGCACATCAGAATCCCTGAAATGTTCTTGCTCAGACTGACTGCCTTTACCAGAATGTCAGGGGATGTCATAGCCATTTCCTGGAGAGTTTGTTCACCTTGCAAGGAGAGATGAGTTTGGAAATCCTCTCAAGAGCTGATTCTTCTTGGGGTGGGGAGAAAGTTGTGCTAATAAATCTGTGCTTCCCTTAGTCTGCCCTTACCTACACATCTTCATTCTGAAGAAAATTCCTGTGTATCTCATCCTTTTAAATATTTAGGGTGACTCCTCATTGAAATGTTGATCTTGAGGCTTCACGTGCCTGGTAAATGCTGTGTGTTGGCATTTGCAGCTCATGCCTCTCTGTGTGTTGGTGTTCAGAACTGATTTTTACTGGTTTATACATTTTTATGACCTTCTGTCATCATTTTACAGGTAGCCACGTGGCCAGAATTTATTTTCTTGCGTATATAAATGTACATACACATATAAAAATAAAGCAGTGTAATGTAATCTGAAGCTTTTAAATAACTTTTTGTGTTTATGTGTCTAAGTAATAAAACTGCCCATCTACAGCTTTCTCTCTATCATAAAAAGCAGTGAGTGTCCCTGCTGCAAATTGGCAAGCCTAATTTTGGTGCTCTAAAAGCCTTGGAGGGCATCCTAGTTCACTTGAGGTCTGTAAAAGTGTTCAGCTTCTCTGTCATGTTCAGTTCATCAACATGAAAATTCTATAATTTAGTTAAATGGATGAAGAGCTGGTAACGATTTTTCTAAGGTAGGTTTTTTAATAGGGCTGTTCTAACATTTTCTTCCACAGATTTTTTTTAAGTGTAACCTGTTTCCAGCAAGGTTTTTAATACCTTTTCATTGATAATTTTTTTTTTAAATTGAACCTTTTCTAAAATGATTCATTCTTGTGCACTGCTCTTGCTTTTGAGGCTGTTTTCTAATGGTTTTGCAGTTTATTCTTATTATGCCCTGCCCACACAACACACTTGTCTGTTAGAGACTATCTATGAAAGGCACATTCTCAGCTGGATTGTGCCTCTTGGAGACTCAGTGATTACAGAAATCCTTAATGCATTGCTTTCCTGTCCTGCCTGCCTTGGGGACATTGGGAGATGCTGTGACACTGCTCTGTGTACATATCTAGGGTGTTTCCCTTCTCTGTGCCAGTGTAATAAACACCACACAGTGCATAAAACTGGTTTTATTTGCTTAAACCAACGTGCTCACAACTGATGTGAAATCTTAGAGAGCGTAGCTCTGTTTGCTGCCCCAGTCGAGTCCCTGGCAGCTTAAAATTGAGCAAAATATTTTTAGTTCTCTGTTCCGTGTCTATATTTCAATCCATGGACAGCCTGAAATAGCAGCCCTTCGTGTTTTCACTCCTCTTCACAGACAAATAAAGTCGTTTTGTTTGCCTCTCTCTCCCCCTCCCCGAGCAGGTCGCACAGGCGCGCCCCGCGTGCTCCTTCCCCTGCACCTCCAGCTGGAGCTGTGGGGGGATCTCCAGAATTCCTGTGGGAAGGAGAAAAGTTCCAAATCAGGCAGCTCCGGCTGAGTCAGAGGCAGAGCTGTGCTGCTCTGGGGGCTGGCAAAACACTTGGAATGAGGAGGGTGGAGGATGGAGATGGCCGTGCCCTATTGGCTTCTTTGAGTTTGGAAGCAATAAATTCTGGTTTAATACTGAAAGCAGTAGCCAGTGCAACATCAAACTACTTTTCTGTCAGGCTGATTTCCTCCTCAAACTGCAAACTCAAAATTTTTTTGCAGTTATTCTCCAAGAATTTGTATGAATCCGAGGGATAAACGGAGCAGTTGTAGGGGTGCATTGTTGCTCCTGCACTGTAAGGAAGAGGGAATGATGCAGTCACCTGTTCCACATCAGGGTTACATTGGAGATATTGATTGCTGTAACCAGAGGTGTTTTTCTGGCCTTTCACAACTGGCTGCAAAGCAGTGATTAAAAACCCTGTGTGAAAGTTGAGTACAGAAAAGGAGAAATAGCTGCAGTCCTCCCAGGATCTTGTTACTCTCCTTAATGGTGCGTGTCGGGTTTTTAAATGAAATGTTCTCTCTGGTGCTGAGCTTGAAGCTGCCCTGTTTTTTTCCCAGGGATGCTGCACAAAAGTGGATCGATGTGTGGCAGGCAGGGCAGGGCCATGTGTCACCCAGGGCTTTCTCTGACACGTGGTGTGTGTTGTGTTCCCATCAGTTCAGGTCTCATCCAGCTGGTGTTGCCACAGAAGGAATTTGCCAAATGTTTGGGGAGCTAATCCTGAATAGGGCTCTGAGATGGACCCAAGTCTCAGCTTCTTAATCATTAATGACAATTTTTGAAGGGGTGGGCAGGATTAAAAAGCAATAAAATTAGCTACTCCTTTCTCTAATACTCCTTTCCAAACAGTCCTTCATAAATCAAAATGGCATTTCTCCTTTTTTGGCTCCTCAATGTTTTATGTGTTCTCCTGAGCAGCTGCTCTTGCTACACTTAGGAAATGCTGCTCCAGAGGATATTCCAATGCATCTTCTCCAAAGTCTATAGGAACCAAACCTGTGTAGTAGCAAAATGTGACAACATCCAGAAATAAAATATTCTAAGGGCAAATTTATTAGGATGATGATGGGGGATCATTGACCAGTGATCTAAAGTAATACTTAGTGCTTGTTACTTTTTTTAACTTGTTTTTTGTTTTTCTTTTGGCTTTCAGCTCAGATCGACTGATAGAAGAAACAATAAGGTAGGAATGAATGTAAAAATTTTCATTATTTTCCATACAATCACCATTTCTATTAAATTGTGTCTAAATATATCAGTCACTATATTTATACAGTAACTGTATTGTTTCCAGCTCCTTGGCAGTATTACAGTGAATTGCTGGTGGGTTTGGTTTGGGTTTTTTCTATTCAATATTGACATAAGAATGTTGCTTCAGTATTTTGTTCACCCTAGCTTGGAAAATTTGGGTTTCTGGAATCACCTTTGGAGCAGAGTGAATCAGGCTGAGCTGTTGAGGGCTATTCCAATAGTGAACATGTTTTTTTCTCACTCATCTAAAGTCTGATTTCTGTGATCTTTCAATGTATTCAGAATATTCAGCACCAAGTGTGCAGCTGATACAGGTAAGGCTTTTACCACAACTGCTTGAGAGGTTACTGCTTTTGTACATTTATTTTTTTCTTATTCTTACATTGTTTGAATACTTAAATGATACCTTCTCTAACTGATCTAGACATTCTAGAACTGTAGCAACATAAATTTCATTATCTGTGCCCTTTCCAAGCCAATTTTTTGCAGACCAATAACTCAAACTATAATAAAGCCTGATTTAATGGCTTTAACTTTTAGATTATTGCTTTAAAACAAAACAGAAAAAAAAAAAAAAAGGGAAGAAAGCAAGTAAGATTTGCTTTCAGACAATGCATGTACTGACATAAGTGACCAAGAAGAGTAATTAGATGCAGCAAGGCTGTGTCCATTAAGGGCTGGGTGCCTTAAGTACACACAGTGGGCTCAGGATAATTAACGTGGAGGAAGAATATGTTAAACCACATCAGTGTGCAGTGATGAACCAGGAGTGATCAGTTCTGTAATACCTGAAAATGTGTGTGCAATTTCACCACAGCCTCACAGAAATAATTTCTCCAGCTTAACCCAGCTGTATTTGTTCTGGGTTCTAGTCCTTTCCACACTAAAAACCTCTCCTTTATTGCCATGCTTGTAACCCTGCATTTCCATCTCAGAAATGCTCAGTGTTTGGTAAATTTCTTCTTTGCTGCCACTCCAAGTAAATAGAGCATTAAGCAGCATATGGTGATTTATTACTCTTAATATCCTGCAAAATTACTTGTAATTACTTGTAATTATGTCATTGGCCTGGCTTCTTGATTCCCTGTCATCAGAGGAGCTCAGAGCTCTCAACCTTGCACCATTTGTTATCTGTAGTAAATTCTTGCTTGAGTTGTTGCCAGAAATGTTCTGCAGTTTCTGGGTACAAAGAAAAGCTTGTTTAGTAACTACATGGAGTAGAAAATGTAATTCCACTTATATCTGAGTTGAATTCTGCCTCTGTTAAAAACCAGGGTGAATTTTTTGTTGAACTATTTCTTTTCCTGTGGTTCCCCAGTAGTGCAAGTGTTTGGGTGTGACATTAATTAATGGTAAATCCTGCTGCCTTCTAAGTGAATTTCCCAGATGGAAGTTTACCCAACTCAGCAATTGTTTTATCTATTGTAACCCAAATAAAAGAGGGAATTGTGCAGGAGAAGCTGTTTGAGGACAGATTCCTTGAGATGTAATTAGCTTATTCTGGCTACTGCTCTGTCTTCAAGGTTTACATCTGCTGCAGTTCATTACTCATTTTTTAATTAAGCCAGTCAGGAAATCGCGTTTTATTTCCTTCACACTTTCATTTCCTCAGGGTTTGTTACTAAGCACTGATCCTAAACACTGGAAAGCACATTTTTGTGTGTGCAGAGGCTTTTGTTGACAAGCTGCAGTCACTAATTGTGAGCCCTTGCTCTGATTTTCTGTCAGGAGGAGAAGTGAGGAGTCTGACTCTTCCTCTGCCTGGTCCTCCACGGAGCAAACATCCATGCCAGGGAGTAAATGGGCACCTGAGCTGAAATGATTCAGTAACTAAAGCAGTGAGCAGGGCTGTCACTCCAGATGTGTCATTATTACTAAACTTTTAATCAATTTTTAAATGAATTACGTGCCATGGGTTCTTACTGCAGCATATTTCTCTCCAGAAGCGAGTGGGATGTGATACTTTGTACTGCAGTTCTTTTGGAACAGCGTTCACTTCTCTTGGCCAGATTTAAATATAAGCAGAGATTTTTGCTTAATATGTTTGGAGTTCTCAGGTTTTCATTTTCAAACATTATCACTTCTCCAAAATAGCAGACCATTTATTTCTTGTTTTCTAACAACTTGTGTTTTTATGTTGGCTCAGTTGGAATATTTTTTATAGTTTTGCCTGTACAGTGTGACAAGTTCTTAGGATTTTGTTGTGATTCTGTTTCTGGGGCCTGATCTATCAGTGTTTGTATATTAACAGGTTGGACTGAAGCCAGACCAAAGCCATAGATTTAATTTTTTAAAAAATCATCTCCTTATGTATTTGGGCTGTCTCTTTAGGAAATAATTAGGATTTAATAAAAGGGAAGAACTCAGCTGCTTTGAGTGTTGACTTTTCAGAATAGAAAGGCATGAGCTACGTTTTGAGAGTTCTCTCATTTCACAGCCACCTTGCCAGAGTGTCCAGGCAAAATCACTTGCACTCCTGGGGAAATGTTTTTTCTGTTTTCACCTTAGGCTTCATCAAAAGGAACAATACTCTTTAAAGGAATCTGCCAGGTTGTGCGTGTAGGTATGCATTGACACACGCACATATGTGTATATTTAGAGATACAAATATAGAAGTGTATTTCCAGACAAAGAATAAGTGATGCAATCAGAATTTTTACCAATTTAAACCTAGAGCTTTCATTTCTATGCACAGTCACAGAGTCCATTCCCTAATCATAGCCCTTGTCATGAATTTCAATGAGCAAGTATGATTCATGGCATGCAAAATGAAGCAGAAGTTCCAGTAATACGTGAATTATTTGATTTTTTAATAACACAACTTCTTTCTTTAGAGTTTTGTTTTAGTTCTCCAGCAGTGTAGATTTGACTGATGTGTCTCAATGGGTGAAGCCAGGAGTTGATTTTTTGGTACATTTCCCTCAGTGACAGTGGATGGATGTGGCTGCAGTGTGGGGTGGAATAACAACGGCTTAAACACTTCAATAAGCAAAGTCAAAACTCTTTGTTTCCAAGTCAGGCAGCATTGAAAGTCTTTCTCTGCGTGTAAGGCTTGTCCATCTGGGATAATGCCTGGAAGTGCTTATTACCCTGGGGTTTTTATGCCAGTGAAAACAGCAAGCTAAGTACAAATATCAGTTGGGTTTGCTTTGGAGGGAAATTTGGCCGCTTGCGTATGCGCAGCACTGCTGAACAATCAAGGGCAGACTTGGAATGTGGCAGAAATTTTGAGGGAAATATGGCTGCAAGCACAGGAATTTGAGATACTCCTGCTGCTCTGGGGAAGAGATGGGTGGGTGTTTTATGGCTCTGACCTTGGGCTTAGCTGGGAGAGATTTCTCCAGTAGCGCAGCAATGCTGAGCGTTGTACTTGAGCAGGGCTTTAATATTAAATATAGAGAGCAGGCCAGATACCATCTGGTTTTAGAAACTTGGTTTACACCCAGCTCTGGTAGTTCCAGCCAGTGCAGCACTGAGAATAATTCCTGCTGGTTTCCAAGTGGAATGTTAAATCGGGGTCATCTCCATTCCAGTAAGAAACGTTTCATCTTTTTACGGGAAACGTCGCGCGCGAGTTCCGGAACGTCGGATCCAGGTCGTGGAGATCTGGGGAGCTTGTGGTGGGGAAGTGACTAAATGGGGCCAGTATTGTTGAATGGGAAGAATGTGATTAATTTTTTAAAATCTGCATTTGTCAGTGAGGCAATGGCAGCAGCAAGTCAATGAACATATGTCAGGGATGGGAATGAAACCAGAACTGTCTGATGGAGGATATGAGGAAGCTGCAGTGCTCAAGATACAAGACCGATCTCTGGGCTGGTCCCCAGGAACTCTGTTTTCTGCTGCTTCTTAAATTTAATAATCTCCTTTACAGATCTAAAGGCTTGGATAAACCAGCTCAGGGTCTGAATAATCAAATTATACGTGAACAACATTGCTTTTTGCTTGAATTTTGATTTGTTAATAGTGGCTGGAATCCAGTTAAAGTCTTGTTCGTGAATATCACAATTACATTTCATTACTAGACCATATCATATTAAAAATGGTAATTACCCCAGTTTTGTTCCTTCAGAGCTCTCCAGTAAAACCCAGCCCTTTGAGCTAAATTCTTGAAAATACTGGAGTAAAAAAAAATTTAAATTGGTTTCAGTCTCTTAACCCTTTACATCCTGCCTTTTTATATGAAATGGACAGTTTCACTCCCCAGATGTTAAAGCAGGAACCTTATGTTCTGTAAATAATTATTTCTAAAGGCATTTTGGAGGTGGCTCAGGAGCACTTTATATACTGGCAATCATCTTGTGTTTTTACTTCTGTAAATGAATGGATGTTTTAATGAGTCATTGGATGCATCTTACAAAAATATGGGATTTAATTCAGAAGTGCTTTGAGAGACACTGTATTAAAAACTCATCTGGACAAATATCAGGTCAGTGTGGGGATGGGACATAGGAATCTGTAGGTTACTGAACAAACTTCCTGTGTGCAGATAGGAAATATTTTTTTCTTCTAACTTGATTCTTAGTAATTCAAAATTCCCTAGGTGCTCTTCTTAACAGCAAATCTAAGTGGTTTTGTGAGTTTGTTGTTTTTTACTTCAGAGGACTAAAATACCTGCATTGAAAAATTGTATGTTTGTAGCAGGTAAAAGCAGCATTTCACATTTTCTTACCTCTGAAATTACAGCTTTCGTTCCCTTTTCTGTTTTTCCAATTTATCTCTTGTGTTGTTCCACTTAACTTTCCTTCAGAACATTTCCCCTCCATATTTAAGGCTCACAGACTCATCCAAGGACTTGTTTTAATCATTGTTATTCCTGTAGATGAAGTCAACAGCAGTAGAGGTGACTTTTTTTGAGTTATTATGCAGCCTTGTTGTATTTATGTCCTGCTTTATGTGTTTTTGAAACACATGCCAGCAAGGAGAGCAGTATTTGCCATATTTTTCTTTCTCAGGCACTGTGTCTTCAGAGCCCAAACTTTGTCAACCGAGCAATTCTTTATAATCTTCATTTAATATCTTGTTTTTAAGAGCAGAGTTGTTTCTTTTCTGACCTCCAAAACATATTAAATTTGAAATGGGAAATTCTGTTCTGTGTTTGCCTGTGTTGGTAAAGAAACAAAGAATATGAAAACTTATATACCATGGGGGATATTCTTGATTAGGACCAGATCTCAGAAATGGTTTTTTTCTGTGCTGTGATGGAAGCATCATTTGGGATGAAACAAACTTCTAAATTTAAAGCTTCAGCCATGAGAGCATAATTCTTATGTTGCTTATAAGGTAATACCAGTTTGCACTGGGGCTGGAGGAGACAAGTCAAACCCTGCCTGTTTCAAGGAATCTCAGTGTTTCACACTGTTAACAGTTCATATAGAACTGAAATCATTTAACTGTAAAAGATAGAGATTAATGGAAAAATTGTGATTTCATTCATGTTGCTTCACCCCATTCATTGTCCTCTGAAGAAGCGTTGCCTGCATGTTCTCCTCTTGTGTGAGCTGTGGATTATTCTTAGCTCCAACAACTTGATCCTCTTTCTTTCCCCAGCATTGCCATGGCAACAAAAGAAAATATGACTTCGCAGAGAGGGATGTTGAAGTCAATACAAAGCAAGATGAATACCTTGGCAAGTATCCTTTTTCCCTAAAAATTGGTGCTGCCTGTGCCTAAGAAGAGTTATGGTACAATTTTTCACTCTGTCATTTGGGGGATCAGCAGTGTCAGTGGTTCTGTCACCTGTACTGTCACTGGTGACAAACAAGCCAGGTTTTTATCAGTCTCACCTGATAACCTGACTGAAGCATCTTAATGGTAAATGTGGTGAATAAGTTGGTTCTGGTCAAATTTGGGCACTGCATATAAATTAACAGAATTGAATTTTCAGGTAGAAGTCTGCAACAGCATTTCATGGCCTTCCCTGCTGTATGTTTTTGTAGAAGTATAGTTCCATTTCAGGTTTTACTGTTTGCTTTCAAAAAAGCTGGAGCTTGGTGTTCATCACTGCTTGCTGTACTTTACAGCTAAGAGTAGTCAGGGGCCTGAGTATCCTCTTGTCTGTCACATTCCTGTAGATGTTAATTAAGATTTTGGCTTGTTGGTTTCTCTGCATATTCTGTCTCAGGCCTAAAGACTGTGGCACGTTGTCAAGTCAGGCACATTTGTGGTTTTCCCACTTATTCCTTCCCTTCTGTCCATGGACAGCGTCAGCACTGTTTGATCAGACACATGACAGCCTGGAAAGATGCATCTTGGTAACCCAGAAATTTCATTACAGTTCTTCACAATTGGGAAGAACATTTCAGTAAAATTTCAATAAGCTTTGGCCTTAAAAAGATTCTCAATTCCAAAGACGTGAAGCTCTGAAGTTGATTGTCTTGCTGGCAGTTGTATTTTGTCCATTAAGAGGTAGATTTACACCCTCGTGGTTTTACAGAGCTTATGCAGTGTGTGGGTCATGCAATGTGCAGGATTTTCTCAGTCAAATGCCTTTGGTTGTTCTCTTCAGCAGTAACAGAACCCCATTGAAGAAATTCCACAGATGTTTTATATAACCACCCCATTTTTTTTTTTTCATTCTCATTTAAACACAATTAGTAAAAGTAACTAAGCCTCACATACTGGAGATTAAAGTGCTGGTAATTGAGGTGATCAGGTGGTGAATTCTGTGTGAATGTGAGCTCTGGGCTGTTCCCTTTTCTCTGCTGGTCTGCAATCAGTGAAGTGCAGTTGTCATCCTGTTCCCCATCCATCAGGCCTTACTGCCCCTGCTTCCTCCAGCTTGGGAGTAGTTGCAGTGTTGGCATTTCCCCATCCAGCCTTTGGGGCTTGTTGGTGAATTCCTGTTTGCTGCTATGCCCTTGACTCAGAGCCCTCCCAGACCGTTTCCCAGCAGTGAACAGCCTGATCCAGAGGATCAACCTCCGGAAGCGACGGGATTCCCTCATCCTGGGCGGCGTCATCGGCGTCTGCACCATCCTGCTGCTCCTCTACGCTTTCCATTGATGGATGTTTCCCCCCCTGGACTCTGCTAAAACTCACCACCACCTTCCCTCCTCCCAGCCAAGGAAAAGTGAGTGGGGGGAAGCGTCAGACTTCCACAGCCTGCTCGTGGCTGGGGCTGTCAGCATGATGTCTGCAGCTTCTGATGGTAGACTGTGACACTGGGCTTGGGCTGAAGCTGCAGTGTTTTCTCCTCCCCTGCTGTTCACCTTCCTTTGGGTTCAGTTTGGTGGGATTTGTTTGTCTTTAATTCCTTTTCTCACTGCAAGGTAAGTGCCCATGGGATGCTTAACCAGAACTGGAGGAGCAGTTCCAGTGCTCAGCAGTGCTGGGGAGGTTTGGTGCTGGCTGGGGAGTGGGAAAGGATTAAGGTTGCCTTGGGTGGAAGCTCAGCAGGAAGGCTTTTCCCTCTAATCCCAGCCCAGTATTGAATTTCACCCTGAGAGATGAATATTGCAGCTTTAAGCCTTCAGGTTGCTTTACTACTAAATACATGTTCTGTAATTCTTTTTAACTCCTGGTTGAGATTCTAGTTATTTCTGCATAATTCATGCTGTGAAAACTGTGCTTCACACAAATTCCTCGGAGTTAACAAAAAAAAAAAAGGGGGTTTCTGTTCACTTTTTGAATAGAATATGAATTAAGTACCCTCTGAGGGAGATCATAAGATTTCTTGTGGCTTTAAAGGGACTGACAAAGTCCCCCTGTGTAAAAAGGGAGCACAGTGTCCCAGCAGCTGTTTACTCAAGTGTTCAGTCATCTGAAAAGTGACCAAACATGAGTTCACCTGAAGGAACCTTTTGGGTGCAAATACTTTGATTTTGGCTGGCATCATAAAGATCTTTATAAAGACACAATAAGCAGTTTACAAAGCCTATACTGTAATTTAGGTGAAGTTATGCTGATAGTGCAGTAAGAAGGATGTGATCTAAACTGTTGATTGGAAATTAAAATGATGATGGTTATAGCTGAGGCAAAGGTGTCTCTGAGCAAAGATTTTGGACGTAACTCCTCCTAGCAAAGAGCTGAATGTATGAGTAGTGAAACAAGTGTTATTTACCATTATCTGCGGGAGAAAAACACTTTTTTTTGGTCAGGACAGGCAAGAAGAACCCTGTTGTTTGTCTGTAAACAAAGCTGACATGTGCAGTGGCTTTGATACTGCAGCTTCCCAGATTACAGATTTTTCTGCTCTTTCAACAGCACTTTTCCATCTGTCATATCATAACCCAATAAATTCAAGCCTTGGCACTGAAATACCTTGCTAAGAACTTGATTAACTCTTTTCACAATCCACTTAGATTGCTCCTAACAGATTCCATGTATTCCATCACCCACAACTGTCACACAGTCCCCAGGTTCTCCTCTGGAACTGAGTCCAGCAGGACAGACAGTTTTTTGCTTCATTTTATAGTGTCTGTGAGTTGGAGGGAATAAAGACTTGTGTAGTGTGCAAACCCACACTGTTACACCCCAAATGTCTGGATTTTAAGGCTTCTTTGCAGATTTAATAACCCTGTGCTAAAAAGTCAACAAGGGCTCCTAATCAGCCATCCTCCCGTTGGGATTTGGAAGCATTTGGAATTAATACATGTAAAACTGTGGGGTTTGTATTTGAAATAAAGGGTGATTATTTGGTTGATTTGGGAACGTTCCCATTTGGAGAGGAAGTGTTTATTAAGGGGGTTTATGAAAAAGCTTGATGGATAAAGGAGGGATATTAATGGATCTGTGTGCTGGGAGATCAAACTTCTTCTCCCTGTTGCCTTTTCTTTGGTTCCTCCTCCACCCTAAGGGACCCTGATCAGCACTTGTGCATCTGTTTAGGATTTGTAGGATTTGGTTGCTCTATAGTTGGCAATATAAGATCTGCAGTACCGTAAATAAATTCATTTATTTAATCTTATAACAAGTCTTTTTATTGGACTTAACTGATTATTTGGTGCATATATTTAATCTTATTGTGAAAAAGCTGCTATGGAAAATGTGTAGATTATAATAAATATGTAAACATAATTGATTTTTCATGTTATGAAAATGTTATGGAGGAACCGATATATTTTAGTATAAAAATAATGGAAATATGCTGAATTATCTCTGATAAAGCTTTACTGGAAACGGTTTCAATGTTGGCAGCCCCTCCATGGTTTTTGTTTGTGCTGGTTTTGAGTCAGTTTTGTGTTGAAAAAGACATTTAATTATCTTTGGAGTTTTCCCTTCATCATCATCTGGCAGAGTGAGCGAGTGTTGTGCTGTGCTCCCTGGAGGGGTGTGTTTGCATCTGGCCCAGGGAAAGGCTTCCAAATTCAGGAGAATCAGCCTCATAATTCATCTCTAACAGCCTGGACCTGTGGTCAGAACAATGGACTGGAGAATGAACACAGTGGATTGTAGCATTCTGCCTCAAGTCCCCAAATACAGGTTTGTGTGTCTCCTGTTGTTAAATGTGTTCTCAGGAGTTGTTCATTCTGTGTGATTCCTCCTGCTCTGAGGAGAAAAGATGTGGTTAAAGAATTCTCATTCCTGCAATTCCTGCCAAAGTGGCGTTTTCCTAACTCAACCCAACAGAAATGTGCTGAGAAAATCATTGCTGAGCACTGAAATGAAGGGGGGAAATCCATGGTATTTCTACAGGATGTGTTTCACACACACACACACACACACACACACACACACTCTTTCTCAATTTCTGCTTCATTCTTCCTACCAGAAAAGCAGCTTCTTCAAACCTGGCCAGGCACTGGAACACAAAGCATCGTGTTGGTTCATGCCACACTTCCCATGGGTGGGAATATTTTTATCCCTGTTCTTTAGATTATTTTATACCTGTTTATCTGATCTTCAGTCTCTGGTTGCTGCAGCAGAGCAATGGCATTTGGGGAACACCCAGAACTGTGTCCACATCTGTAGCTTCTCCCCAGGGCACTGCCAGGGCTTTGACCTTCCTGGGCAACACTTTTTTTCTTAAGCAGTATTGATTTCAAGAGTTTTGCATATCAGAGTGGGGTATAAATTCCTGCTGGGTTCATGACACTGAGTAATCAACTAGAATTTTCATTTGTACTTTAGAAGTCCTTTCATTGCATTGTCCTAAGATTAATGTGGGAAGAGTCAGTTCCTTGCTGGACTTTGAAAATGAAAGAGCAAAAGTAGATTTTTAGGTGATGTGAAAGCATCAGGTGAATTGTTCACTGCTTGTGTCCCCTGAGGTGCTGCTTTCCCAAAACTGCTGCACAGGGAGCTGAGGCTGCTCCAGCACTTCTGATGGTGCAGCTCATTTAGTCCCGACTAAATTGAGAGTTTTAACTCTCTAAATGTAGCAGCTTGTTTCCCAAGATCACTTGAGGCGTGACCTTTTCCTATTTTTACTGGTTTTGTCCCAAAGCTTTCATTTGAGACAGGAAGGAGAGGGTAACAGCTGTCAGTGCTGAAGGAGGAAATGGTTCTGGAGCTCCTTGGAATTGGAATATGGAATGTGCAGGACAGGAGACTGCAGTGAGACACTCTGAGCCACAACTGAGCCACGTTCCAGGTTACATCTGCAAGTCCCCTCTGTGCCCTGCCCCTCTCCTGTCACTGCACGTTTGAACCAGTGGTGATGTTTTAGTTCTGAGGACAGAAGCAGCTGTTGGTCTGTGTGGTACTGAGTGAGGAAAGCAGTTAAATAAACACTCTACACCCAAAACAAAGCCCTTTCTCACAGAACACCCCAGACCTTGTAAATGAGTTTCTGATTGCACTTTCTGATTTTTTTTTTTTTTTCTTTTCATACACGTTCTTGGAACTTCTATTGTAACTGTAATTATTTTTGTTCTCACCTATTGTGCATTCTCTGTATGTATTAAAAAAAAAATAAAAGGCTTTGATATGTAATTTAATAATAAATTAGAATTCTAAGCAAGGTGCTTGGTTCTTTCTCCCCTTGACAATCTTTGCCTACTTAAACTTCAGGGAAGATGCAGAGAGGATTCATCTCCCCCCTTTGGAATTGTCCCTGGGCATACAAATCAGTGTGTTCTCAGGTTGTATATCAAATATCAGCTGTGATGGAACATTCCCTGGCCCAAAATGGTTTGAGGGGATGTTTTCCTCCTGCCTGCATGTGCAGCCCTGGACTCATCTACCTGGGAGGGGGCTGATTTTACTCGTGGTGGTTTTCCCTGCTGTTCTTCACCAAGGGGAGCAGGGATGGTTTTCTTTAGAGGTGTTAAGAAGGAAAATCTGTGAATTTCTGTCTTCAGGATGGACAGGACTGTTACCCTGTGATTTTCCAGCACCAGTGTGCCTGAGGGATCCACCTGTGCCTGGTGCTTTTGCAATCAATGCTAAATCTTTCAGTGCCACTCCAAATTTGTATTCTCAGAGCAGCAGAGCTGCCTGGCGTTGTGATACCTGTCTGTGCATGAGGCTGGGAGTGAAGAGAGGGATTTCTCCTTGCAGAGCTGTCGTGCCGTGCCTGTAAACACTGCTTTAGAGCCGAGATACATCTCTGTCTCCTTAATGCCTACTAAATATTCAGGAGTGACCAGATGCTCCCCCAAGGGAAGGCTTTGAATGTATGTCTCAAGCTAAAGGGGAAACTTCAAAAAAACTTCTGAAAATGGAGAGGCAGTTCTGGTTTCAGATAGTGGGAAGTGCAGTGAGTTTTTCCAGTTGCGGCGCTGGTAATAAGTGGTGCATAAAATTCCATCTTCGTTTGGATTAGAAAATAAATTATTAATGGCACTGAATCCTTTTTTCCAGCTCCCTGTACAGTCAATAATTTATAGTGGCACAGGCATAGGATATATATTTTTAACCATCCGCCTCCCAGAGTACTGTTGTTCATATTGAGAAGTGCTGTCCTTCCTGACAGGCTCGGCGCAGTGGGTGTTCCTGCATTATGGATGAGCCGTGCTCTGCTCCCTCAGCCCCGGTGCCATTCCACGAGCAGATTTCCTGCCGAAAGGGAGCCGAGCACTCCATTAGAAATTCACACTGAGAGAGACAGGAATGCCTTTGTTTCCTCCCTTTCACCGAACGTGGGCGGTGTACAGCGCGCCCTGAACTTGATTTTCTAGTGTTTTAATAGAAAACCTCGATGTTTACACTCGGTATTCCTATTTCCTGAATTCCAGCCTTTTCTCCACCATCTCCAGGTAGAAAAGCTGCCCGTGCCTTGGCAGCTGGGCTGTGCTCATTAAGCACTCGGAGCCTGCTGTCGCCTTCATCTTCCCCTTCTTCCCAAGCTGTCGGGGCCGCTGGAGCGTGTGCTGCAGCTCTTCCCTTGCTCCATCCTCGCCTGTCGCAGCCCTTCCCGTGTTCTTTGTTCCTAATGGGACCCTGAGGCTTTGCTAACCCAGATTCCAGAGCGCTGCCGGTGAGGCAGGAGGAGCCTGGCTGTAAATCAGAGCCTCTGCACCCCTGAAACACCACTTGCCATTCTCTCATTGCGGGTTATTTTCTGGTTGTCTTGATTTTGGCACCCTGTGGACCCTCTGCCAGCCAGTGGTGTGATTTTGAGAGGTCTCCTGCCATCGTGGCTGTTCAGATCTTACATCTTGTGTTGCTTTGTCTGCTCACTGCACTGCCCATCCAATTCTCCTCCCTTCCTTCCTGGGTGTTTGGCTTCATGTTGACATTTCAAACACATGGATTTATTTTTGGTTTCATAATTTTCATTTCTTTCTTAAAAACCCATCCTTTGAAGTCCAGAAGGGTTGTCCAAGGTGGTTGAAGCTTATCAATCAAAGCCAAAGCTGAAGGAAATTCATTGATAACCTTTGAGGTGCACCAGCACAGCATGGGGCTCTCCCACAAGTGCTGTAAACAGGGAGGGTTTCAATGTTCTATTTCTTTTCTTATCTCCCTTGCCCATACCCATCCGCCTGATGCAGAGTTCTTGAAAGTGGGGACAATATTCTTCATCTTTTGTCTTTCTAAAGCTGCACTGAAAATAGAAGCTCCTCTCTGCGGGTTGCAAAGCCCCATTGAGCTGCCAGCTGTACAGTGGAAACTTCCCCAAGATGTTTGTGGTACCTGTGCCTGGGCATGTCATCTGCTACAGAGCCCTCTGGCTCCAGACCTGTGCTGAGCTGGCTTCTTCCAGGGTGAAATGCTGCTGAAACCTCAGTTTTTTAAAGGGAGCCTTTTATAAAGACTCTGCAGGATGCTCAGGAATGTTGCAGGTGTAAAAAGAAATCGTGAATAGCTGGGAAAGTGCTGATCAGGTGGCCCTGGCAGATCCAACTTTAACACACAAACCACAATTTATTACATCAAAAAGCAACTGGGGATTGGTGGGAACCTGGTGGGATCCTTTGAGTGTCCCCCACTTTCAGTGTCAGGGGAGGCTGGAATGATCCTGGGGCTTGGTCAGCCTCGATGTGGGACAACACCCAAGTGCAGGAGGGGGGATATGTGGATATTTCCCTGCTGTGCTATAAATGCAGTTCCCTCTAGGTCAGGCATGTATCACCAGTGCTAAATTTACTTCAAAATATTACTGAGGTGGGGAAGTTTGTGACTCAGGTCTATAAAAGCATGCACTGCTTATGTAAAGAAATAAGTTTGGAAAGAGGCAGGAGGGGGCTCGGGCTCCAGCAGGGACCATTCCTGGTGTGTGTCTGCCCTCTCTGCATAAATAGGTCTTTGTGCTGGGGAGCAACTGCAGCTCCAGGTCGTGTGTTCCTTCCAGCAGGATCTGCTGGCCAGCTCTTCCTGTGTTTCCCAACATTTCAGGAAATGTAAATAATTTCCAAGCCTACGCTCTGGCTTAGATGAAATTATTTTAAAATAAAAACCATCAAACATTGTGGGATGATCAGTTCTTGTAATAGTTCAGGGTGATTTCAGATCGAGTTGTGCCACTCTGGGAGGGCAAAGGAGGGATTGTGCCATGAGCATTTTGGTAGTTGGATCCTTTTCATTTACTCAGGTGTTGTGTGTGTGCTTGGTCTTGGAAAACCTGAGTTCCTGGAGTCAGCTTTGCCATGGCAGGCAGGCAAGTGTTGTCCATCCTGCACCAGCAGCAGCATCCTCGTCTAATCACAGCCACATCCCAGGGGAATGAGCCTCTCCCACTCTTCCTCAGGAAATGCTATTCCTTCACTCAGCAGCCAAGTTCCTCCTGCAGTTGTGGTGCCCCCGGGAGGTGAGTGCTGATGGTCTGGGAGCTCTGGGCAGGGGAAGAAGAGCTGTTAACTCATTTCTTAGGACAATTCAGCTTATACCCACCCTGTTTTGCAGTCAAACATCAAGGTAAAAATAGAGCATTGCTTTAAAGACAGGAGCCCCTTTTGTTTTACTGCTGTTTGCTTCATACCTGGGCCAGCTCCTCCAGACCAGTGAGGAATTACAGCTCAGGGTGTGAGGGACTGGGTTATTTTCCTGCCCATCTGGAGCTGATGAAATGATCCATTTGCATTGATCCTTGCTGGGAAGAGGATAAAACACGGGTTTTATACCTGAGATCAAATAATTGGAGGAAAACACTTTGGAATCCACAGCCTGTAATTAAACATTTCCAGCAGGCAGTGAGGTGCAGCGAGCTCAGCAGAAGGAGGCATTTTGCTGGGAAGTCTTTGCTTTGTTTCACGCTGTGTGCTATTAAAGCAAACAACTTCACAAGCTTCAGAAGCATTGGCAGCTCTTGACCAAGAATAGCATCTCACATCACAGCTAAGCTGGAAACAATGAGGGCCAGCAGTCGTCAGTTGGTTGGGTTTTCTTAGCCCATAAACGAGGTAGCTGAGCTCATGGAGAAATCCCCATTTCTCTATTTTAGGTGTTCTAAGATGTTTCATCCTCTGAAGGATCCAGCAATAACCACCATAAGGTAAAAGTCCTCATTGAAAACAGATCTGCTGGTGCAATTCCCACTTACCTGGGCTCGCCAGGCTCTCCTCCAACACAGAAATCCTAAATCCTCACCACCTAACCCAAGCTTGTGCAAAGTCTACCAAACATGTCTTGTCTGACTGAAAAATGACTCTGAGATGTGATAGAAACCTCCACCATGTGGGATCACGTGGAATCCCCATCCCTGGAAGCGTTCAGAGGCACATGGATGTGGCACTTGTGGTTTACTGGTGAGCCTGGCAGTGCTGGGTTGGATGATCTCAGAGGGATTTTCCAGCCCCACTGATCCCATGCTGAGCTGTGCTCCTGGTCCAAGGCCTCTGTGGGGATGTGGGAGCTGTGGCTGTGTTGCTCCCACTGCATTTGCAGGGGAGCAGTGACAGCTTTGGACTTGAGGCAACATGCAGAGCTGCAGAGCAGCTCCTGTCTGCAAAGGGGAGGCTGGAGCTGGGTAGGAAAATAGGAAGATGGAGTCTTCCAGCACCCTCACAAAGACAAATTCATTTTTCCCCTGCTCTTTTGCTGTTGTCTATCAGGACTGTGTTTGGTGAGCTGCTATAAATTTTGAAGATGCCCACAATACATCCACATTTCATCCTTTTTTAAATCTCTGTAGCTAAGAAGCTGTTCTGTGAGCAGGGAGAATTTGGGGTGCAATCTGTTCTTTTTGGCCCCGTGCTGGGGGCTGCATCTCTGCACACCAGAGCCAGGGTGTTCATGTGCTGCTCATAACAAAGTCTGCACCTCTGCAGCCCCAAGCTCTCTGCTGAGCCCTGGGCTCCATCACCTCCCAAATGACTTCCTGAGAGGCTTTGAGAAGGAATCCCTGAGCTGCTCATTCTCAACAGCAGCCAGCATTAGGAGCCAGAGAGAAAATGGAAATGCTCTCCCTGTGTTTTTAATTCCTAGCTCCTGACTGGAGCAAACCAGTCGAGCAAACCTCATGGAAACCAGTTGAGGAACTGGTGGCCAGCTTTCTGTCCTTTGCCTGAACCCCAAACTGATGCAAATTCATCACTGAGGACAAACACTGGGAGATGAAGGGAGAGCCCCATAGTGCTCAGCAGAGAACGTATGCAATGTGGAAATTGGATGTGAACCTCTTGCTGTTCCTGTGTGAATCCATTATACATGAGCCCATCAGAGCAGGGTATTAATAAAACAGGAGCTAAAGAACTTGGCACTGCCTTGTCTCCAGTGAAACATCAGAGCCTGGGCTGGCGGCGGCGGCCTTTGAAGTCTGGGATTGCATCTGGTGACATGGTCAGGATGCTCCAGGGGGAATCTCACCACTGAAGGGGAATCTCTCCATGGTGTGGGGGTTTTTATGTGATTCAAATCCTCCTCCTCCTCCTCCTGCTCCTCCTCCTCCTCCAGGACAAAGCCACTGCTTCTTTTTTTAATTTCTGCCCAGTCTGGCTTGCAGAATTCTTCAGGCAATGCACAAAGAAGGCTGAAGATGGTTTAAAGCAGCCTCAGACATCCTCTGCTGGTATGCAAACAGCATCTGTTCCTTCAAAGTTCTCCCCACCAAGACCCCTCTGTGTCTTTTGTTGCACACAGGTACCACCAACCCTCTTTGCTTTGCTGAATCACAGGGAGTGAGTTACACTGGGCTTTCTAAACATCTCCATTTTGTGTCTCCATCAGGACAAATAAATGTGGCTCTTCAGACCTGCCCTGTAATCCCAGCCATGCTGCCAAAGCCCTTGTGCAGACAGTGATGCCTCTGGCTCTGCTGGGTGAGCAGAGGCAGTGGGGAGATGCAGTGGCTGAGTAACAGAGGCTTTGTGCAAACCCAGCCTTGGTGTAAAATGGGAGTAGCTGAAGTGTGGTGTCAGCTTGGACCTGCAGGGCTGTGAGTAATTAACCCTGGCTGATGGCTCTTAGAGGTTTGAGCAGCTGCTCTCTGAGCCCTGGGATGTGAAGCTGAACATCAAGAGCACTGATGTAGGTGCTGTTACAAGGGGAAGGTGTTTAGGAGTAAGAACCAGCAGATCTAATATTAGACTTGCAGTTTTCAAAGCAACAGGGAAGGGGTGCACCAAAGAAACGGGCTTAATTTGTTAAAAATGCCCCAGTGAGGTGCATAGCTGGGGAGGGGGATAATGCAGTGTAAGAGAAGGGCTGTGGGGTGAACAGGGAGGCTGAGCATGGTGCTGGTGGGTTGGAGGAGCAGCTCTGTCTCCCTGGGCAATGCTTGGTGCCTGATCCATCTAAAGAAAATCCACTGCTGAGCCTGACTTATGAGGGCTGGGCTTTGTGTTGTGGGCAGCAGCTGATCTAGAAGAACTAATTCCTGTTCCTTGGATTAGTGTCTGAGATGCTCATGAGGATAGCAGTTCTGTTTTTCATGAGCTCACAAAGATTTACTCTCCATCCTCTCTGGCTTTGAGTACCTGTGGGGTTTTACTATTGATTCATTTTTCAATGCCTCAAAACCCTACAGCTTGCATCCTTAAGTAAGTGCAAGAGGTGTTTGGCAGAGTGAAAATGACAGGCCAGAGATTGTCTCAGCAGAGGGATTTGGGTTTGGATCACAGGGGTGGGTCTGTTCACCCCTTTGGCTGTAACCACTTCCTAAAGGTGCCCACAGCAAATCCAGCAGCTGGATCTGCTGCACTGCAGCATTTCCTGATAAGTTTTTGGGTGGCTCTGTCAGGGAGGAGAGTCCCAGACCCCTCATGCTGGACCTGCCCCTGCCTGAGGGAATCCCAGCAGGATCTGCTCCAGGCAGGGCCATTAAGTCCATTTGTTGCTGAATCACGCTGCAGAATTTACCTCCTGTCTTCTTCCACCACAGACATGGATGGAAGTGGAAGTGCTGTGTCTGATACCAGGGGCCTGCAAGCCTCATTTTTCATCCCTTGTCCTTGGTGATGGCACTCCCTCCTTGGCTGGGAGAGGGCAGGAGCTGTCCTGGGGAAGGTGTGGGACTCTGCCACCTCCTGCAAGTCCTGCCCTGCACTGGAGCCTGCACAGACTGAGGGTTTGCTGTGTGGGACAAGCAATTCATCCTGCAGGCTTGGCAGCTCTCTCCAGGCTGGGCTGGGATGGGCTGGGAGCTGTGCTGCCATTCCCAGAGGATGCCAGGGATGTGCAGTGAGAGGAGAGCTCTGGGGTTCAGCTAAATGAAGTTGTGCACCTTCAGCTTCAGTGAGGATCAGTCACCTTGACTGACCAATTGACACAAATAAACCCTGGTGGTGAGCCCAGGTGGGTGTGGCAGTCAGCAGCCTTCCAGTCTGCTTGGAAAAACTCCTGGGGAGACTCCTGGGAAGTGTTTTTGGTTAAAACCAGCACAAGGCTGCTCTGTCTGCACCTCTCCCTGCTCTGACTTGTGCTGTTTTCTTTACTCTTTGCCTGTACATATTATTTGCAACCCACTGCGCCCAAAATACCAACTGGTTGCTCTCAGAGTGTGAAGCAATCACTGAATGAGTAGCTTGGATATTCTTTTTTCTCATTTAGACAGAAGAAACCAGTTCAGCTTTGACCATGCATGTTACATTTTAATTTTTTTTTTCTCATGCCAAGAAATACAAAGAAAGTATATAAGATATACCATACCATCCTGCAGAAAAAGAAACATTTGTCAGCAAAGAGAAGCACCCAGCTGCAATTCCTGGTGTGTTCATGCTGTGTGTGAGCTGTGGCTCTCCCAGTGGGGGGGAGGGACCCTGCACTTCCATGCCAAGGATCAAGTCCTGGCACCTTCTAACAAGGGCTCCCAGGTGGTATCAGGGTTGCCTTGGTGAATCCTGCACACGTTCCCTTTCTGATGTTTCTTATCCTGGATGGGTATTTATAGGTTGGAGTTTTGCTACCTACTGGTGTCAGCAAATGCTTTACAAATATTCCCACTTTGAAAAGGCTGCTTTCTCCCCCACTCCCCCTTGGCTTGTGCCCAAGCAGGGGAGTTTTTCAATCCAAACCTAACTGGTTTTTTTGCCAAAATTAAAGGCTGCATACTGAAAGGAAAACGAGCTTAAATCTGAATTATTTCAGCTTGACAGTGCAACCCTGACTGCGGTTCTGTGACGAGTAACAAAGCAACGGGGCAAGGGTGGGGCCAGCCCAGTGGGTGCCTTTCTGCAGCCCTCCCTGGGCTCAGAACGAACAGAAAAGGAGATTTCATTTCATATAAAGGGCAGGATCTGCTCTGCCTTGTCTACATGGAGAAATCTGTGTGGGGAAGGTCGGGTCAGAGGTTCCCTGCCCTCTCTAACCCCTGCCAGCAGAGCTCAGAGATGAGATCTCACTGCAGCAAGACCTGTCCGGGTTAAAGGAGAGGCAGAGGGTGGGAGGAACGAGCTGTGGGACTCGGGAATGCCCTGGGGCTGGGAATGCTGAGGGGACAGCGTGGTGACACCAGCAAAGAGCAGGGAGAGAGGGATGAACTGGAACAGGGTGAAACACCTGCCAGAAAAAAAAGCAAACCCATCCTTAACACTGCAAACTTTGAGATCCTTTGGTGGCCTTCTTTCCTCTGGTGGTGCTCAGATCCCTTTGGTGTCTGCAGGGAGCACCAGTGTGGTGCTGTGACCCACTGACCTTTCCTGACCCTCGGTCACTGCATCCCACCAGGAGCTGCCACAGAACCAAGTTCGTTGCAGGTTCAGCTCAAAGCTTCAATCCAGCCTTGATGCAGCCAGCAGCTCTTCTGTGGGACCCCACAGAGCCCAGCTCTGCCCCAAATCCTGGCCAAGAAGCCACAGCAATGCCAAAGAGCTGCCACCAGCCCCGTGCTCTGCTTGGAGGCTCCTTCCTGTGTATTTACATCCCACCAGGACCTCACACTTGTCGATCCTAACTCCTACTCCAGCTCACATTTAGAGACATTTCCCACCTTCTCCATCCCCTCAGCGAGCTCTCCTCCTACCAGCTCAGCTTCCCTGTCAGGTAGGGCTGGATTGTCACTGTGCTCTCACCTTTCCTTCACCGGGGGGGAGAAGCTGGCCAGAGCCTGGGGATTTTGTGACTGTTTTAGCTGCAAACACGGAGAATTCTGACGTGTGTCAGCTCAGGGGAGGCTGCAGCAGGTGGAAAAGAGCTGGGGGATAACAAGCAGGGCTGCTTGGTGGGGCTGGAGAGGAAAAGGCTCATGGCACAGTTTTTGTGGGTGCCCTCCTGTGTGCTAAAGCCGAGTTAAGGAGAGTTCCCTGGTGGATGTAAAAGGGTGACAGTGCCTGGTGGCCTCAGGGTGAAGTTCTGCCATCATCAACCTCCCTGTAACACAGCACAGGTGAGGTGTGTGCTGAGGGCTGGGGGCTCTGCAACCTCCTCCTTCACAAACATCAACAAAATCCACCCAAAAAGAGCCAAAGAGGGAGCTGAGCTGGGATAAAACCGTGGGGGATGGGGAGAGCAAAGTGGCAGAAACTTTGCAAAAACAGGCTGCAAAATGTGTGGGGAAGTCGATGGGGCAGCAGGGGGAAGGGACTTTCTGGATGTCCCAGGAGAGTTTATTCCTCCAGCACTGCAGAGGCAGGTTACAAGCAGAACAAATACTTTGTCAGGGATAACTCTAGAGGCTTTCCTCTGGATTTAAATGGAGGATAAGGGGGAAAAAAAGCTGAGTTCAAGGGTACAATACAGTTGTATCTATTCAGGAAGATTTTAGAATGAAAAGGATTCAAGTGTCTTAGTTCTTCTCTTTTGTTATACTTAGCAGTGAGGTGAGAAGCATCACCTGAGCTGTCCAACGAGACAGGAGGCACAAACAAATCATCACCCTGGGGTTTTGGGGGAAAATCTGCCTTCTCCTGCATCCAGGGGAATCCTGCATCCAGGGGAATGCTCTGTGTTGCCCTGGCCTGGGACTTCTCCTGGCAAGGACCACTGCAGCTGCCTCACAAAGCCCCCTCCACCTTCCTCTGACTGCAGGAATCCCATTTGGAACCACAGTGGGGTATAGTTTGTTTAGATCCCACTGAAAAAAAACCAGATTCCAAGGAAATCTGTGCTCGTGCATGGTTCTGTTAAGGAGGAGGAAGAAAAGGGGGTTGATTTGGGAGCTGCTCAGTGCCTGAGCATTTGCCATCCCTGCAATTAGAGCAGTAATGTGAACCCACCTCGTGGGGGGTGGCAGGGTTTAATCCTTTGGATGCAGAGAAGCACTTTAGATGAAAGGCTTTATATAATGATAAAAGAGCATTTAAATTCTTACTTAATAAACGCTCTCAAGTCCTATAACTCCCTCCAGCACTTTTCCCTGAAAAAGGGCCCTTCCTGCCCAGGGAGGAGCTTCCTGGGCTCTTCCCATCAGCTGAATTCCAGCAGCTCCAAGGGCAAAGGGCAGGAGATGCAGGGACAGGCAGCACTGCCTTTATGTAGCTCAAAAAAAAACCCCAGCAAGCAGCTTTTGAGTATAAGAGTTAAAGAAGGAAATATTTGGGGGATTTGATGGGATTTCAGTAGCCATAAGATGAAAGTCTGAACATCCAAGGGAGGGTTTCTGAAGGGCTCAGGAGGAAAAGATGCAGTGCCTGGACAGAGGATGGAGGAGGGAGCTCCCACCCAGAAATGCTCAGCAGTCCCTGTTTGCTGAACTCACAGAAGATAAATTGCAAAAGAAAAGTTGCAGATTTGGTCCATTTTAGATGCCAGCAGTTTGTGATGGAGTGCTGGCAAAGGGGTGGATGGGAATGGAGCCCGAGAAAGTGCTGGAGTGATGTGCTCTTGCTGTGAGTCCCTGGAATCCTTTTTAGTGGAGAGAAGAATGTTGACAGCGTGTCTGGGGGATTTGGCTTTCTCACCCCCCAGATTCAAACAACTTCTAGAGGAAAAAAACACTTGAAAGAGGAGCAATCAAAAAGGTGACAGGAGAATTTTCACAGAGGTGCCTGTGGCTTTGCAAATTAGCTACTACAGAGTAACTACAACATGGATTTACACTTCACCCCTCCTCTGTGCTAACCCCATGTGCCCACTCAGAGCCCGGGGAAGGAGTTAGTGCCAAGCAGTTACCATGTTGTGAAGTTTCTTTTGGTGGATTCTCCATGTAGACAAGCCCTGGGGAGCAATGAATTTGGTCTAAATTTGGGGTGTTTTTCAGGAGATGGGTGTTAGGGAGCAGAAGTGCCCAGAAGGACAACATTTCTCAGTCAGTCCATGCAGGTTGTCAGCTGGAGACAACAGAAAGGTCGGGCAGTGCAGCTCTTGGTCGTGTGTCCCCAAAGTTTGGGTCAAAGAGACTCAGGGAGCCAATGGACGTGGCCAGAAGTCACAAAGCCTGACTAAAACAACAGGCAATGGAGCTTTGCATAGTCTGGGTGGGTGGGTAAGAGGGCCAACCCCAGGAAATCCCCACAGCAAAGAGGAGTGAGCAGGGAGGAGAAGGGCTGGGGCTGGATGGAACCTCGAGGGAGCGTGTGGGGATTGGGGCCCACGGGGATGGGCTGAGGGAGCTGTGGGGTGTGGAAGACATGGCAGGGCCTGTGGTACCTACAGACAGAGTGGGAGGAGCAGAGTCTGTTTGCTTTTTAGGTTAAATACAAAACATTAGAAAATAACACAACGACTGGCGGGACTGACCCCTGGCAGCTCCGGGGACGCCGGAGATTTTCAGAGCTGCAGAAGAGCTGTGTGAGGGGTGCAAGGAGAGGAGCAGGAGCTTAAAACTCCTTCATGCCCCTGAAAATCTCCTGGGAGGCCCTAAGCTGAAGGCCCAGAGGGCTGGGGGGATGAGCACTGGCAGTGGTGGGGGCTGGACCATGCTGAAGGCTCTGCGTGACGGACGTGCCGTGGCATCGGGGTGTGAGTGGGTAAAAAGGGCTCCCCGTGCCCCCGTGCTACTGCTGGGCATTAACCAGGCTCTTGTCTCAGTGCCAGGGGTGCTGACCTCCCTTTGGGTACACAGAGAAATGTGTGGGTTCACAGGGAACGCCTGATTTTGCCTTCCAGTAAAAAGCCCACCATGGGATGGGGGTGAGGAGGAGCCTGGGGTTCTCATGCAGCAACATCCTGCTCTGCCAGCTCTGAGATCTGCCCTAAGTGATAAAAGAGCTCGTAGGAACAGACATGGAGAACATTCCCAAAGGCATGCAAATGGTCATTGTCTCTTTTTTTTTTCTTTTTTTTTTTTTCTTTTTTTTTCATCAAAAATACAAAAGCACCCACCACATCCTCCAGCTTTGGCAGCTGCGTTTCACTCGGAGCAGAGCCGTGGTCCTGCTGCAGCTCTGCTCTCCCTCCTCCTCCGTGGAACAGCTCTCAGCTCCTGATGGCAGTTTGAGCTTTGTTTCGTGGTTTTTTGTTTTGTTTTGTTTTGTTTTGTTTTTTCTTGTAGAGACAGAGAATTTGACGATTTAAAAACCAACAACCCCCCAAAAATCCAGTGACTCGTGCCGAAATTCTCAGGAGGACTCCTCAGAACATCCCCTTCTCGCCTTGTATTTTCCTCCCAAAGCCAGCCTCGTCCTGGAGACTCTCTCTCCTCCTCTTGCACTTTAGTTGTCTCCCCGCTCCGTGAGTTCTGCTGGAGGGGAATGAGGTAGTGGATTTCCCCCTTCTCCTCTCTGTGTGGCCTCTCCCATTCCTACTCAGGGTGATTTTTATCCCATCCCTGGCACAGGCTCATTCCCAAGAGGCGGTGAGTTGAAGCATGCGTTCCTTCCGACGGCGCTCCAGAGCAGACTGTCTAGGGCTGCCCACCTACACTGTGACAATTTTTTTTTGTTTTGTTGCAAGGCTGAAAGTAAAAACCCCAAAAGGAAAGTTGTCTTCCTCCTCTTCAAGGTATTTGCATGCTGAAACGTCTTCTAGGAAACTGTAAAAGAAAAGAGTGGCTTAGGGCAGCTTCTAGCCATCAACAGATGTTCCCCTTACACTCCTGGCTTGGCTTTTGGGTGTTTCTGAGGTCCCTGTTTGCCTGAGCTGTGCTGATCGTGCTGGTTTGGCAGGTGGGGTTGTGTTTGGGAGGTTCCCAAGACATTTTGGGATTGTATTTCTGGGCAGGTTGATCTGTGTCCTGAAACCTTTCTGTTTTTACAGCACTCCACTCTTCTAAACCCAACCACAGCTTTTGCCAGGGCAGGGCCTTTCACCAGGGAGACCTTGTGTGGTCACCAGGGCACTTTGGACAGCACAGGGAGGGCTTTCCATGCTGGTCATTTGGGCAATGTATGTTTCTACTGGAAGGAGCCCGTTCTCTGAGGTGTTTTTTATGTGTGTGTGCAGCTGGTGATGGCCAAACCACGCTGGAGTCAGCTCCCACCTCACTTAGGCTGGGAATGACGTGGGGGTGGACTGAGGGCAGGTCTACCCTATCCCCTGGGCTGGAGCTGGGAGCCAGGTGAGGTCCCTGCTGGGGCTGGGCTGAGGGAAGGAGGGGGCAGGGTTACCTCTGACGCTGAGTGAAATGTAGAGCACGATGATGATGGTCCCCAGCACGATGGAGACGATGCTGAGCAGCCTGGCCATGCGTCCCAGCCGCCGGGCGCCGTCCGTGTCCCCTTGCTGCCCACTGTTCCTCGACTGGGGAGACACAAAAAGAGTCCCTTGAGAGAGGCAGCACCTCTAGGGGTGACTCCCTGGCTGCAGAGCCCCCAAACCGAGCCCCATTTTCTTTCCTGCTCCTTTAACTGGCAATCTCTTGGCTCCCGAGCAAAAAATGCTGGAATTGAAGATTCCTGGTAAGGGAGAAGCATCACAGCTGAGGGAAGGGCCTCCTGATCCTGCTGGAAAGGGTGAGCTGAGCGTCCTGCCCTTGGCTGGGGGAGCACCCAGCACTTAGCAGAAGGGCAGCTGTGTGAGGAGTTGTGGTGGAATTACTCACCGTGCGTCAGCATTTGCTGCCAGCCCAGCTCTTGGGACCAAAAAACCTCCCCAAATTCGTGCAGTGCCCTTCTGCCAGCCACAAAAAAACCCATTAGGAAGGGGGTTTGGAGGGAGGAGAAGTGGGGAAGGGGTTTGAAGGTCCCTTGGTGACATTTTCACCTGGTTGGGAAAGCTTGGAGTGAGGGGGAAGAGAAGCAAGGTGGGAGAGGGGGAGAAGGGAGCTCAGCATCCCTGATCCAGTGGAGGAGTTGGGCAAAATCCCCCCAGACTTCACTGGGAATGGGGTTTTGTTGATGATTTAACTGCTTTGAAGCAGATATTCCTCCTTTAGGGTTGTTTTTATGTATTTAACACTTTAACAGGGGTTAAAGGCTTCTTCCCCTGGCCTGTCCATCTCCAGCCATGCTGCCTTGGAGGAGAGGAGGGGGATCTGGGGCAAGCTGTGGGGCCAGCAGCTCCCACAGCCCTGTGCTGTGTGACAGCTCCTCCCTTTGGAGCATGGCTGCTAAAACTGGGGAAATTCTCAGTTAAAAAAAAAAAACAAGTGCACTAGTTAAAAAGAGTTAAAGGTGGAAGTGGATTAAAGCAATTTCAGTTTCCTTTGAAAAAATGTGTATCTCAGAAATGTCTGTGATGGAAAGGATCCCCTGCCTCATGTTAAAAAAAAAAAAATATTAAGAGCAGGGAGGTCTAGTCCAGCTCCAGCAATAATCATGAAAGATCACAGAGAATCTGAACAAATACTGGATGTTACTGCCCCATTTCCTTGCTTTAATTCCACTGTCTCTTGGCAGCACCGTGACCAAAACATCCCCAGCCCAGGCTGTGCATGGGCAGCTGCTCTGTAGGAAAAAAATGTATCTTTGGAGGTTTCCACGAGCTCTTTTGGGTTTGTGTCACCCCATAAATAACACAGCAGAGCCTCAAACAGGCAGGTAGATGCTTCCACTGCCCCCCCTGCTCCTCTCAGGAGCCACCCTGGGCATCGATGTCCCCACCAGTGACACCAGGAGAGCTCAGGACTTTGTTCCTCCCAGTCTCACCAGCAGGTTTGCCAGACCCGCTCTGGAAGCGATGGGATGCAGCCAAGAGTTATTTTCATCCCAGAACAGGAGGTGACAAAATGAAGCCTCATGGGTTGGTGGTGAGAGATGGGGAGGGATGCAGGAGCCCAGGGATCGACAGGATCCCTGCCCTGCTCACTGACAGCTCCAGCTCTGGGGATTTGGGTTTTTCAGGCTCTGGTTTTTGTACCAAGTGTAATATTTTGGCAGGGTGTGGGTTAGATTGCAGTGAAATATGCAGTTTTAGCTGTCTTCTAGGCAAAATATATAGGCTAAGGGATTCTATATATTTATCTCTAGATCTTCTGGAAGTGTTTACTGCTCATTTATCCCCAACAATTATGAGAAACACATCAGCATTGGCATGTGGTGTTTAGTAAGAATTTGGTGCTGCACATATATTATTCATCGGTGTGGAAGGGTTTGATTACAGCTCTCTAGTATCACTAATCCCGTGTTTTGCTTTCCACACAGAAACATTTACATCTTGTTTATTAATCGAGGCTCACCAAGGCAGAACATCTCTGAAAGGCTCGAGGGCTCTGGGGGAGTGAGTCACTGTGTGAGTGCCAAGGGACTCCCTGCTACAGCCCAGAGCTGGAAAATCTGCAGGACTTGGGGAGTGGGTGCTGTTCTGCAGCACCCGTGGGCCAGGTGGGGCTGGGTGACCCAGGAGTTTTTTAATTTTACCTGTTTCCCACGGCTATCTGTTCCAGTCACTGCTCAAAATGTTTTTGTTTTTTTTTTGTTTGGTTTTTTTTTTTTCCCCTAAGTGGCCCTGTTGCAAATAAAGGCAATTACTTTCCTGTGCTAGTCCCAGGGATGGAGAAGACAAATCATCACATCCTCTTTCCTGCAATCTTTCCCAATTTATGAACTGGCTTTGGATGCTCTCTGCTGCCGTCCACCAACTACTCAGAATAAATCATTAATCCTCCACACTTGGTGTTTTTGTTGAAGGAAACATTCCAAGGGAGGTATAAATCAACTCCAGAGTGAGACAGATGGCACTTAAAATGGGTGAGGATAGTCTGACTTCTCCCACATCTTTTGGGAATGACAGAACTCCATTTGGATACCAAGTGCTGTGCAGAACTGCCCTTGATGTTACTATGTGGTGGTTCTGGCTGGATTTTTTCATTTCCCTTCATTTGTCTGGAGTTTTGTGCTCTGGGATGTGGCTCTTCTGCTTCTTTCCCCAAAGTGGCTGCACTTTGGTGGGAAGAGGAAAGGATTCACAGCAGGAATGCAGGGTGGGTGTGTGGTACCCAGCCCTGCACTCCTATGAGGTGGATCCCATGGGATGAACACATGCTTGTCCACCAGTCTCATTCTCTCTCCTGAGGAGTGACCTGAACCTTTAAAACAGCCAGATCATCACTTGGTGAGGAAAACACATCCAAGAGTCCATGGAGAAACCCCCAGGTAATTCACTTCCATGAAACCAGCATTAACAGGAACTGACTGGGGGGGCTAGAGCAGGGTTTTTTCCACCTCTGGCCATAGGCTCTGCTGGGATCTGAGAGCAGCTTTTGAAAAATGATTTATGAGACACTAAACTACAAAGCATTCATTTACTTTCCTCTCTGAATGCTGCTTATTACCCAGGAAAAAAAAAAAAAAAGCTTTCATGTGCAAAAGCTTTGACTCAGGAAAGAAAAGCACAGTTGCAGAGCTAAAAGAATGTCAGCACAATTGTGGAAAGGTCCTCTTGTTTCCCCAGGTGATGGGAATCACAAAAACCTGGTTCCTGCTCAGATCTGAGCATGATCAGGCACACTTGGGCTTTTCTCTGAGAGAAGATCTGAGCCTGGGGGAGCCTTGGGGGTCACTGGGAGCTCAATTCCTCCCTGCTGTGAGCAGGTGAAACACCAACCCGTGCCCTGAGAGCTGCTCCTGTTGGCAGGAGCACCCAGCCAGAGGTTTCCTGGTTCCTCAGCGAGGGAGGGAGGATGGATCACTCCTCATCCTGCTCTGCTGGTGCCCTGTGGAGGTCCCTGGCTGGCAGGTGGGTGTGTGGAGGAGGTGATGGTGCAGGCAGGGCCAGGACTGGAAAGGGCTGTAATAAATTAATTAAACCACAGGACAGAGAGTGCAGAGGTGACTGTGCAGGGGCCAGAGGATGTGCACTGGCTGCTGATGTGCTGTGTGTGCCATTAACCTTGCCCTGGAGAACAAGCTCAGCTGAATGCACCTTCTGCCTCCCCTTCCCCAGCTCTGGATGAGCCCTGGTCAGTGCTGCCAGTGGCCTTGGAAGCAGAGGGCAGCCCAATATCCTTACTGCCTTGCTGGTCCTGCCTCCCCTGGGGTGTGACAGTCCCCACACCCTGGTCCCTCTGTGCCTGGCAGGATGAACCAGCTCCCGTTCTTTCCCCACTGTTTACTCTCCTCCTCCACGGGGCTCTTGTGGCCCAAGGCACATCCCCAGCACCCTGGAGGCTCTGGCGCCTGCAAGGGACAGTGTGAGGATCTGTTTTGCATGAAGGCTAATGTGGTTGTTAAATCCCCGTGAGAGACCTTGTTTATTGCCATGGATATGCAATACCCAGCTGCTTTCCCTCTCCTTGCAGTGCAAAGCCAAACAAGGCTGGCTGGCTTCCCTGTATGCTGCCTAAACAGGCTGTGCCACACAACTGTACTACGCAGATGACAGCTGGCACTGGCAGGAACGATGATTCCTCCTCAAAATGGAAATTGGTCTCCCTAGAGGGCTTTTTGTGGCAAGTGCCCGTGCCTGCCTTCAAGTTGTTGGTGGTTTTTTGGGGGGGAAGTGCTGGCAGCAGGTGCCCCTCAGTGTATTTCTGTGTGGTGAGCAGGTAATGGAGCTGATTTTCAAAGAGATTTGCCTTTGTTGCAAATCAAAGGCATAGAAGGTGCTGGGTGTGTACAAGAGAGCAGCATCTGCTGGGGAAGGGGGTGGCTCTGCTTGTAGGGCTGTGCTGACTGAGCCACCTGTACCCGAGATGGGTGGGAGGCCGGGCTGGCTTCATTCTCCCCTGCTCGGCTCTTGGTGTATTTGCTGAGGTGTGGGGGATGTTTAACAGGGGAAATTTGCTTCTCCAGGGCGACTAAAAGAGCTGCAGGTGCAGCCCGTCCCTTTGAAGTGCCTGAGGCCAGGCACCAGCCTCCAGCCAGGGTCTCCCTAGTGCTGCAGGGCTGGGCTAGGAGGGGCGGAGGGAGATCCCTTGTCAATGCTTCTCCTCGCAGCTCCTGCCGGGGGAAGCCCGGCGAGTCGTTCTGGACTGCTGCCTGGCAGGGACCGCACTTCCCGGAGCCGCCGCGCTTCCCGGAGCCCTGCCCTGCAATCCCACCCCCCTCTCCGTCTCCATCCCGCCACCTCCCCGCATCTCCATCTCCATCCCGCCGCCTCCTTTCCCATCTCCATCTCCTTCCCGCCGCCTCCTTTCCCATCTCCATCTCCATCCCGCCGCCTCCCCTCGCTCTGCCCCGGGCTCGGCGCCGCTCC
>JANPWX010000187.1:0-10000 GCA_024734555.1 Trochalopteron elliotii
TTTTTTTCCTTTAAATATCTTTTTTGTAGTCGTTAAGACAAAGGGGAATTGCTTAAAAGGTAGCGCGGTGTCCTGGCAGGGAGAGCGTTCTCGTGAAATTCCTTGGATCTGTGGGGAGTGGGGGGGTTATTTGGGGATAATGGGACTTGTGTTGTGGGATATAATGGGGGTGTAATATGATAATGATAGGGAAATAATGGGGAAATTGAAAAAAAGCCTCTTTATCGCCGTGTTGGGTTGGTGGGGGTTGGATTTGCCCATCCCAGTAGGAGCAGCTCTTTCCCTTTTAGGAGGGGGATTGGGACTGATGAATGGATATTCCATTAAGTTTTCCTCGAATTATCCCCAGATCCCAATCTCGAGGCTGTTTGCTGCTCCAGCAGTGTTGACAAATGTGTCAGAAATGAAAATTTGAAAAGTATGTGTTGGAAAAGTAAAATCTGTGGGACAGGTGTTGTTTCCAGGGCAAGCTGGAAGTGTCAGGATTCGATTTTACAGATGAAACTTCTCCCCTTGAACTCCCTGAATATATGGGGATTTCTCCTTAAATTATTTTCTCTTTTCCTCCCAAACCAAAACTTTAATGGAGCAGTCTTCCTGTTGTTGGGACAACACGTCCTGAGCTAATCTTAGAAGTTCTAAGAAACCTGCCTGGGTGGGTTTTGTATCTCGAGAGGGAATCACAGGTCTGATCCCAAAAAAATGTGAATATTCTACAAAAATTGGAGGGACAGTGGGGCCTTTGCTGCAGGCATCAGAATATTTGGGATATTTGGCTGGAGTTTTTGTCCATTTTGGTCGGTTTTTTCGTTAATTAACCCCAATATCCTGTGCTAATCCCGGTGTCTGTGGGCTCTGTGGGGCCGAGCTGTGATCACTTCCTCATCAGTGTCACGTCCTCACGTCAGTGTCACAGCAGTGGCAGCCCCCAGGGCTGGGGGTTTGTGCTGCCCGGGGCAGGGAAATCCCTCTGGGATGTGGATTTGGATTTTCCCTTTGTGGATGTTGTTGCAGTGGGTGAGGCCTTTGCTGTGTGTCACTCTCGGTATCACGTTCACAGAGGAACAGGGTTTGTTTTTTGGTTTTTATTTGAAATCTTTGCTTTTTTGGAGGTGAATTCCTTGTGGTGTTTGGGCCTCTCTGTTTGAGGTGAGGGGGCAGGGGGAGGATTTGATCCCCCCCAGATGAGTTCAGGAGCAGCAGGAATTCATTCCCGGGCAACTGTTGCATCTGGGTGGAGAAACAGTAATAATTTGAGTGATTTAACCAAGATGCAGTTCCCAGCTCAGTTTGTATCCCTGCCTTTTGGCAAAGAGTTGGAACTGGGTGGTCTTTAGGGTTCCTTCCAGCCCAAACCCTCCCAGGATTTTATGAATTTAGGATGTGCAGAGGGAGCAGAGTGAGAATTCTCCTTAGTGTGGCATTTCCTCAGCTCTGGTGTCAACCACCTGCCTGGAGGATCAAAATATGGATGGGAAGGTGTCAGACTGATGGTTCTTGCCCTCTTTCCCATCCTCTCCCTGAGGAAAAGTGGAAAACCTCGTGCTGACTGTTCTGAAGGGATGCCCAGGAGCTCATCCCTCCCTCAGGAACAATCCTAAAACGTTGTGTGGCACAGAATCAGAGACAGACACAACCCCAAAGCCCAGCAGAACTCTGAAACTTGTTGAGTTGCACAGGAAGGCTCTTGAGAAAGCAGGGCTGGAGGCCAGAAAGTGAAACTAAATTCACCAAAAGTGCTGCTTCACTTTTTGCAGAAGCAATTTGAATACAGGAAAAACAAAGGAAAAAGCAAAAAAGATTTTAAATATATATTAAATTTGGGATTAACAACCTGTGTTAGGATTCTTTTTGCTTTTACATGATTCCTCCTACTCCAACGTGTCAGAAGTTTGTTCCAGTGGTAAACTGGAAAGAAAATATCTCTAACTTAAGATCAGCTGAAGCTTTGTGACTGTTACAATATCCTGCATTAAGCTGCTTACGGGGTGGTTTTGGTGGAGGGAATGCTGATACACACAGATTTTCTCCAAAATAAGTATTTTAATGCCTCCTGAGAAGAAAAGGTTGGGGCTGAAAAGCTTGATTAGCAGCTGAAAGAGAATGGGTTTTTTTTGTTAATTCAGCCTTTATAATGTTGGAGTGAAATGTAAGTGAGAGAATGAGATCTTCTGATCCCAAAGCTGGAAGAGCTGGGCTCAGGCTTTTGTGGTGAACAGAGGCAGCTCAATACCTGCTGTAATTTCCAGAAGTGCCCAATTCCTGCTGTTCCTTTTGTTCCATGAAGGGATGCACTAAGTCAGGTTGCTACAGGATCCTGAACGTGGAAAACTGAAGGGAAAAAAGATGAAGGTTTGGGTTTTTTTTTGTTGTTCTTCAGTGAATTAGGAGGAGTACCAGGGCTGCTGCATGGGAAAAAGGGGGGTCACAGGTGATGTGGGAGCGTTGGGTACTAAATATCCCTGATTTTTGGTTGGCTTTAACTTGGAATGAACTGCAGGCTGCTTTAGGTGTGGATTGAGGTGATCTGACAGGTCCTAAAAGGGTAAATCCTGCTCCTCCTGCTGCTGTTGTGTGATGTCCCTGAGCTCCCAGGAGCTGATCCATCTCTGGCTGAGAACCCAGAACCTTCCAGCAGGGAAAGATCCCACAGGGGCTGGAATGGAGCACATCCCCAGGAGGCTCAGGGGGGACTCTGTGGCTCTGCACAAGTCCCTGACAGGAGGGGACAGGTCTGGGGGGGATTTGGGCTCTGCTCCTAGGGGACAGGGACAGGAGGAGAGGGAACAGCCTCAGGCTGGGCCAGGGGAGGTTTGGGTTGGATATTTGGGAAAATTCCTCCTGGAAAGGGCTGCCCAGGGCAAGGATGGAGTCCCCATCCTTGGAGGGATTTAAAATCCCTGTGGATGTGGCATTTGGGGACATGGGACAGTGGTGGCCTTGGCAGTGCTGGGAATGGTTGCACTCAATGATCTTGGAGATGTTTTCCAACCTAAAGGATTCCGTGATTCCCTTCCCTGTGGAACATAATTCCTGTTTCTCCCAAAGCTCCAGCAGCTCCTGGTGGTTCTCACCCACAACCTCTGAGGTTCCTCAATTTTCTGACTTGCTCAAATAAGAACTTCAAGTTTTGCTTCTGCTGAGTGAATTTCTGAGGGGTTTAAAGTCTGGATTGGTGTTCTATGGTATTGGGAAAGTGTGGGAAGGAGCAGGAGCTGTCTTGGAGCAGGAGCTCTCCTGTGGTGTCAGTGCACAATTAAATATCTCAACCTAATTCCTTTGAATCCACTTTAATGTGTTTAAGTTTCTGAAAGTTTAGTTGTTTTCAACCAAAAAAATCAGTTTATTAACATTATGTGCTTTAAGAAGTCACCTACAAATTCCTGTTGTCTGGAAAAATTTCCCTTTTCTTCAATGTTCTGCTTCTTTCAGCTGCAGAATTTTAAACTTTGGGAATGTCACTGAATTCTGTTTCTCAGAATTCTGTAATTTTGAACATTACTTTCTGATTTCTATTTTGAAGCAGTTTCAGGACAGAATGCTGAAGGAATATGTGATCTGATAACTGTTCTTAGTAACCTTCTTACATTCCTAATATTTTTATTGAACTAAGGTGTAGTAGGAAGCAGCAGTAAAGCTCACACAGTCACTGATGTGTTTGCAAATGGAGGTGTTTGAACAGTCAGAGTTTTTGAGGAGCTCCTGGATACAGAGCAAGGTCAAAATAGATTAAATCTCTCTTTCCTACTGATCTAAATCACAATTTTAATCAGGGATTGACATAATCAATCGTATTTTTCCTGGTTTGATCTTAACTAACTGGGGGGTTTTGTGTCATTTGGATCAGTGTTTGTAGAATACTGCACTGAGGTGTCAGTGAACCTAATGGAGAGCTGGGAATTCTGCTTTTTCCCTTCCTTGGTGAGGGAATAAACCCCAAAGTGGCACTGATTGGATTCCTCAAGGGAATTGCAGGCAGCACAGTGGCACTCTCCCTTTCTAACCTTAAAAAAACAGGGTGGCCCTTGGGTTATTTTGTCATAATAGAAAAGGTTTGAGGATAGTTTTTACATGTGATAAAACATTGATGGTTTTGGGCTTCCAGTCAGGACTTCAAGTCCTTCCTGAGGCAGCAGAGGGATTTAGGCAGAGGCTGGAATTGTTGTCAAGTTGTTTCTTTTTCAGCCTTTTTCTGGCCAGAAGCCCCAGGCTGCATTAACATTTCCCTCCTAATCCATCCACGTCACAAATTGTCCATAGGAATGTTTCCTGGTGGTGTTTGGCATCTGGCTGTGGCTGCTTTCTTCTGGAATTCTGTAGCAGGAATCCCATCACTCCACAGAATCCCAGTTTTCTTAGCATGATATTTCAGATTATTCCAAGAAGTTAAGGAGAGAACATAAATAGGAAACGGGGAAGTGTGGGATTGTCCTGCAGGTAGGGTGGGTGGAGTTTTGATTGCTTCTGGTGAATTCCATAATTTTCTTGGGATGGGAAGTTCTCCTGGTGAAGTAGCAGGGAGTATCATGTGCTGTCCTTCCAGCAGCTTCCCCAGCCTGCAGCACTTCCCTGAGGACCCAATCCCTTGAGAAAATCCCTCCCTGGTGCTTCTGGAGCTTGGGCAGGGACAGAACCTCCTGCCACCATCCTGATGTTCCTGGCCCTTGCTGGGACTGGGCACCCCAAGAGCTGCAGGAGCTCTGGGCTCTCCCTGGGAGGGGACTTCAGGCTGGGATGGACCTGAATCCTTCAGGGCAGGGATCCAAAGGGGGGGATCAGCTGCTGTCCTGCCCCTCTGATGTCACTGTCACCTGTCTGTCCTGCCCTGTCCCCACTGGACACCTCAGAGCCCCTGGCAGGGCCTAAAGGGGCTCCAGGAGAGCTGGGGAGGGACTGGGGACAGGGGATGGAGGGACAGGACACAGGGAATGGCTTCAAGCTGGAATTGGGTAGATTTAGGTGGATATTGGGAAGGAATTCCTGGCTGGGAGGGTGCCCAGAGCAGCTGTGGCTGCCCCTGGATCCCTGGAAGTGCCCAAGGCCAGGTTGGAGCAGCCTGGCACAGTGGAAAGTGTCACTGCCATGGCAGGGATGGGATTTAATGTCTCTTCTCCAGACTAAACACCCACAGCTCTCCCAAAAATCTCTGACCTCAGCATTGTGGGATGATTTGGGGTGGAAAGGCAGCTCAGGAGGTCTCTGCTCTGACCTTCTCTGCTCTGAGGTCTCCCAGGCTTGCTCAGGGCTGGCTCCAGCCTGCTCTTGAAAACTTCCAAGGAAAAACACTGGGAAAAGTCCCCTTAATGCAGGGATCAAGTCTCAGAAGGGAATGGCCAAGCCAGGGCAGCTTTGCTGAGGTAGAACCTTCAAGGCTTTGATGTTTGTTTGGGATCTGTGAGTTCAGACATTGCACTTGATTCTCATCTTCTGCAAGGACAGGAATTTTCTCCTGCAGAAATCCATGGATGTGAAGGCTTCCATTTGAGGGATGTCACTGCACTTTGGGCTGTGCAAATATTCACATGTAGAGCTGGAAAAGAAAACCAGAAGTGGTTTTTTTTATCTTTTTTCCTTGCTTCAATATGTTGCTATTTTCTCCCCAAGATAAAAATGGGGCTCTTTTTTTTAATATTTTAGCACAAGTTAGTTTGTTTTTTCCTTATTTTGGGCACATTTTGAGTTTGTTTATACATTGGACACTCCCACAAAAGGGAGGCAGACGTGTAAGTGAAATTATTCCCTGTGAAAGTCTCTTTCTTCTCACTTTGAAGAGCTTTTAATATAAAAGAACTTCAAATTAGACAGAATTTTTTTCAACACACAACACACAGAGAGGGGCAGGCTGGGACTGTAGCCTTCCTCTTCTGGAGAGGGACACATTCCCTCTGGAATAAAAGATGTTATTCCCTATTTTACCCAGGCCAAACTCACAGGAGAGTTTATTAACTTTGGGAGACTTTCCTTGTTGCAGAGTTCATGACCTGAACAAATGGATGGGCTTGTCAGGCGTGTTGTTATCAATATAAAGATAATTTAATTGTAGTTTTTAACTGGTTTATGTAACACTTCCAGAGCTGTTACAGACAACTGAGTCAATTTGGACAGGATGTGTATTTGTCTCACAGACACTGCAGATTATTCTGCAGATTTTCAGCTGTTTCATTATTCATCAGTTGTGTTAAACAGTGTGAAAGGTGTCAGCAGAGACAACAGTTCTGTGGCTAGAAGTGAAACTGTGCAGTGTCCTGCCCCTTCTGTTCAGGTGGTTTTGCTGTAGGGGAAAGAGGAAAAGCTCAGTGCATTCCACTTGGAGCATCCCAGTCCATCCCAGGTGTTGGAATGAGACCTGCAGCACTGGGAATGGCCTGGAATAAACTCTGCAAGGTGCTGCCTCCTGAAGGCTGCATTAAATACATCAACTGTCCCAGTGCCAGCTCAGAGGGATTGTTTCATTTCCATCCCAAATGATGGGATCAGGCACATCCCAAAGTCCAGGGAGATGTTTTAGGGGAATGCTGTGGATGTTCCCGTGTCTGACACATCTCTGCTGCATTCTCCTCTAGGATCTGTCCCACCTATTCCATATCCTGGGGAATGTGTGGGATGGGGTCTGTCCCACCTGTTCCATATCCATACCTGGGGAATGGATTGGGTGGGATCTGTCCCATCTATTCCATATCCACACCTGGGGAATGTGTGGGATGAGATCTGTCCCATCTATTCCTTATCCTGGGGAATGGATTGGGTGGGATCTGTCCCATCNTCTATTCCTTATCCTGGGGAATGGATTGGGTGGGATCTGTCCCATCTTTTCCATATCCTGGGAATGTGTGGGATGGGATCTGTCCCACCTGTTCCATACCCAAACCCTTAGGAATGTTCTGGGGTGGGATCCCACATCTATGGAATGGATTGGGTGGGATCTGTCCCATCTATTCCTTATCCACACCTGGGGAATGTGTGAAATGGGATCTGTCCCATCTATTCCTTATCCTGGGAATGTGTGGGATGGGATCTGTCCCATCTATTCCTTATCCTGGAGAATGGATTAGGTGGGATCTGTCCCATCTATCCATTTCCAAACCCTTGGGAATGTGTGGGATGGGATCTGTTCCATCTATCTATTTCCAAACCCTTGGGAATCTTCTGGGATAGGATCTGTCCCATCTATTCCTTATCCTGGAGAATGGATTAGGTGGAATCTGTCCCATCTATCCATATCCAAACCCTTGGGAATGTGTGGGATGGGATCTGTCCCATCTATTCCATATCCTATTGGCTACATATTGGAAATATATTGGATGTGATCTTCTGGCTGGTTGTTGCTGCAAGTGTCCCTAACCCTGGGAAGTCCTGTCTTTGCTGAGATTCCTGAAAATACCCCTGGAATAAAACAATGACATTCCTGCAGTGCTGATGCTTTGGGGCTCAGTCTCTCCTTTTTCTCTTTCCATGAGATTTGTTCCCTTCCCCCCTCAGATCTGGGGTCTCCTTTGAGTTGCTCTGGAGCATCACCAAACCTGCTCCTCAGTGTATCCATGGAGCAGCAATCCTTGGTCACAGGAGTTTTTCCTCATTGTCCATGAGTTTGGAGTTCCTGGATGATTTCTCATCCCTTTGAGCTCACACTGGACTGTTCAGTGTTACCTTTGCTGATGGTGCAATTCCAGAACAATTGCAGTGTGGATTTTCAGCATCCCATATTTTTCTCTCCTATTTTTCTCTCCCTGGCCTCAGATCCTGTTATCCTTTGACAGGTAACAACTCTTTGTTCCCACGGGTGTCCTTGAGGCAAAAAGTGTTTTGTGCTTCCCTGGGAATGGCTGAACAGAAAATGAGGATCCACTGAAGAGCAGGGCTGGCCTTTTCCCAGGAATTCCTGTTCCATGGCTGTGCCAATCCTTAGGAATGAGGCTCTGCTGATGCCAGCCCAACCACATGATCCTTAACCAGGAAATTTTCATCATCAAATGCCCCCAAAGCCATCTGGTGTCCCTGGCCAGCCCTTGGAGGCACAGAATGGGAATTACCAGTCCTTGCAGGGATTGTCTTGGAACAACTCTTCAACCAGAGGATTCTCCTTCACTTTTGTGCTGCCACACTGGCCCTGAAGGCTTTTCCAGTTTTCCCTTTCCCAGCCTCAAACTCGTGTTTGCAGCACATCTGGTGCCCACAGAGCCTGGGATAAAGTCAGGGGGAGGCTGGAAAAGTGGTGCCACATCCTGGGGATGAGGGCTGGGCTGGCACAGGTGGCACAGGCACTGCAGTGGTGCCAGCAGGGCAGGGAGCTGCTCTTGCCATTCATAAAGATGAGCTGGGATGTGCCACTGCTTGGAGCTGGGAATAGAAGCAGGGGATGGTTGGCAGCTCATCCCAGCATGGAAAGGCAGGGAATGCAGACAGGAGGATCCACAGGCAGGGCAGATGTCGTTGGCAAAGCTTGGGAGGAGGAGCACAGAGCCAGAGGCTGCTTTTGGGGCTGGATTGTGGAGTCATGGCTCCCTGAGCTCCCATTATCCCTCCCTTATATCCTGTTTTTCCTCCTGCATTGAGGCTTTTCCCCAGAACTTCCCTTGGCAGGTTGGAGCTGAGGTGAATCAGCCCCTTGGTGCATGGAGCAGCCAGAATTGCCCATGGATTACCACAAAATCAAGACATTATTAATTTATAAATCCATAAACTGCTTTCCAACTGAGGCCTCCTCAAAACTCCTCCGTTACACCAAAAATTACCCAGAGAACTTTTTGGAAAGAGGGTGTTTTTTTTGGCAAAGTGAGTATTATTTTGTATAAGAGGCTCCCAATAACACATTTCAATGACTTTAATAATGGCTATTCCTTCATTCCATGAGGAATTCTCATTGTGGTTTGGGATTCCTTTAAGGAATATATCCCTAAATTGAAGGAGAACAGGGAATTTGTGCTCAGCTTCAAATGGGAATCATTTCTCTTAACCTGGGACTCACTGGCAGTGGAATGTGGGAGCTCCCTGGGTTGTGGAAAGGGGATTTATACCTGGAGTTACATCACAGCTAAAGCTTTAATAATTTTAATTTAAGAGGAGTTCTAAGATGGTATTTGCAGAATTTATTGTTTACTAAGGAAAATATTTGATCCCTCATAAATAATATAAATGAAATAAATTTAAACATAGTTTTTATCCCTCATAAATAATATAAATAGAATAAATTCTCCTCAGGCCTTTCCAGGCCTTTAAATCCAACTCTGTTCCTTGGAGGGTAGAATCATTTCTGGAATAATTTTTAATGGTGGAATTAAGGTTGGAAAAGACTTTTTAAGATCAGTGAGTCCATCCCATAATCAGCACCATCACTAATCCATGGCCCCAAGTGCCACCTCCACCTGCTTTTGGACGCTTCCAGCTTTGCTGATTCCAGCCCTTGCCTGGGAAAATTGAATTTATTTGGTTTCCAACCAATGATTGCTGCAATAAACTCATTAAGAACTTCATTAATTTCTATTAATGATTGCATTCTATTAATTACCCAGGTTTATCAGACAAACAAAACACCAACTCAAGATCAGTCCTTGCTGGCTGATCCTGATATTCAGCTCCAGATCACCAAGGCTGGACTCTGGAATTTGTTAAGATAATCTTTGCAAATAAAGACCTTTTTTTGGGTGTAGTGATTAGCAAAACTTCCCCTGGTGTTGTGCAACAATCTGCAAGAAATGTTTGTGGTGTTTCCCCACTTAATATGATTTTTTTCTGGGAATCCTGTGGGGCTCCAGGAGATTTGGGACAAGGGGAGACAGGGAATATCTTCCCACTGCCAGAGGACAGGGATAAATGGAATACTGGCCAGGAATTCAGTGTTTATGTTCTGTTTTTTCCTTATTCTGGACACTTTTTGAGTTCATTTATACATTGGACACTCCCACAAAAGGGAGGCAGACATGTAGGTGAAAATATTCCCTAAGAAATTCTCTGTCTTCTCACTTTGGAGAGTTTTTGATACAAAAGAGCTTCAAATTAGACA
>JANPWX010000187.1:14416-26111 GCA_024734555.1 Trochalopteron elliotii
ATTCAGGCTGTAATTCCAACACAGTGACGTGTCAGGAGAAGCTGTTTCTGGATTTAACCCAACCTTCCCATAAAATCCAAGGATTTTATCCCTTTTTTTCCATTCCTGCCCTAAACTGGAGCCCTGCAATAAATGCCAGAGATGGGAATGTCTCAAAACTCTGGAGTTTTGCACTTGGTTTTAACTTTACCCCTTTGGTGGGTTTTTGTGCACAAATGTGATTTATATTTACTGGAATGGTTTGGGATTGGTGGCTCAGCAGGTTCCAAGGGTTTCATGCCTGAAGGGATCACTTTGGAAACCAAAAATAAAGGATTTGGAATCATGGAATGGTTTGGGTTGGGAAGGAACTTAAAGTTCCAGTGAGCAGGGACAACTTCCACCATCCCAGGCTGCTCCAAACCCCATCCTTGGACACTTCCAGGGATCCAGCCACAGCTTCTCTGGGAATTCTTCTGAGGATTCTTCTGGGAATTCTTCTGGGAATTCTTCTGGGAATTCTTCTGGGAATTTTTCTGGGAATTTTTCTGGGAATTCTTCTGGGCGTTCCATCCCAGCCTGTGGACCTGATATTTCTGGGTCTGAGAGATTTTAGCCTGTTAGCAGCTGCTGACTTTTTCCCAAGGAAAAATTGTTCAGTCAAGTTTTTTCTCAGAAGAGCCTTGGCAAACAACTCTCCTTTCTCAAAACAATCTTTCTCCAGGTGGTGTTTGACTGTTTCTTTAGTTTAACCAAGGGGATTAGAGAGGTGTCATTCCTATTCACTAATCATGTTAAGTCTGTATGGGAACACTCTATAAAAGGTAGTAAGAATTAGAAAATAAAGCCCTTTTCAATGCTCTTTGCCTTCTGAAATATTTAAAATTAAAGTATTAATTTAAAATTAAAATATTTAAAATTAAAAAATCTTAACTCTCTCTGGCGTGTCCTACAGCGACACCAGCCCCTCCCAGGGAGCAATTCGTTCCCAGTCTCCCATCCCTCCCTGCCCTGTGTCAGCAGGAATCCTTTCCCCGATGGAAGTCCCCCCTGCAGGGTGTGCAGGGCTGTTCTGAGCCCGTCCCAGGCTGGCTGAGCTGTGTGTGTGCCCTGCAGGGATTACATGGATCGGCTCCTGGACGAGAGCGAGAGCGCAGCTTCCAGCAGGGCGCCGTCCCCTCCTCCCACAGCCTCCAACAGCAGCACCAGCCAGTCTGAGAGGGATGACTGCACCACCAGCAGCAACCAGAACGGTGAGAGGGGCTTCTCCTGCCTCTGCAGCACAATTCCTGCCTGGTTTGGGGTGGGAGAGCTCATCCAGGGACACCTCACACCATGCCAAGGTGCTCCAGCCCAGCCTTGGGCATTGCCAGGGATGGAGCAGCCACAACTTCTCTGGGAATTCCATCCCCACCTTCACAGGGGTGGATTCTTTCCCAATATCCCGTCTATCCCTGGCCTTTTATCAAGTTTAACACCATTCCCTGTGTCCTGTCCCTCCATCCCTTGTCCCCAGTCCCTCTCCAGCTCTCCTGGAGCCCCTTTAGGCTCTGAGCTCTCCCAAAACCTCTTCCAGGTGAACACCCTCACAGACACACTGCCTATTTCAAGTTAAAACTGGTTTTTAAAAACCCTGCCATGTTTGCATTTAGGCAGGAGCCTTGTCTTGGAAGATAAATTCCCCCTGGAATTTCCTGATAACTGAGATTTGGGAGTTCTCTGTGCCCTGTGCCAGTGCAGAGCTGTAATTCCAGTGCTCTGGGGTGTCCCTGAGGTGGGAGCTGGGTTTGGGGGGGCTCCTGCTGCTCCTCAGGAGCTGTTCCTGAGGGCTGGGAATGGGAGAGGAGCCAGGAGAGGAGAGCAGAGCTCAGGGAGGAGCTGGGGACTCACTCAGAGCCTGGAAATCTCCTGGAAGCTGCACAAAGTGCCCAGGTGAGGAGAGCCCACCTGCACCTCCTGCCATTCCAGGACATTTCCCTGCTCCTTTTAAGGACTTCCATAAACTCCCTGTATCACATGTATTCACCCAGCAAGGAGAAGGAGAAGAACATTTTAAATTTGGATCTTCAATTCATTTCTAATTCAAATCCTGCTTTCCTCACCCAGCCCAGGGTTTGGTGATGCTGATGGGCTTTTTCTCCACCTCAGGTGTCTCTGCCAACGGCCCAGGGGATGTGCCAGGGAAGGAGGAGCCCAAAGTGGAGGGAATGCACATCAATGGACCTTGCAGTGGGAAGAAAACCCCTCACCCAGAGCTGGATACAAACGGTTATGAGCCTGAAAACCTCCCCAGTGAGCCCAAACTTGCTCATTCAGCTGCCAGGAACGAGCCTGAGCTGGAAGAGAAGAGTGAGAGACCTCTGAAAAGAAGAAGAATTAACAGCAATGGGAAGGAGAGTCCAGGTGCTTCAGAGTTCTTCCAGGAAACCAACTCCCACGGGAAGCTGGAGGAGCTGGAAACTTTGGATGACTGAGTGCTGGGAGCTGATTTTATTCCTTGGAGTAAATTTTGGGTGTCTAAAATTTTCAGGGTTGATGGGTTACCTTCCAAAATCCAGTTCCATAAACAATCTGAGATTTTTTTTTTTTTTTGGTTTGTTTGTTTCCTGAGACCTTCTAGTTGGCTCTAAAGATCCCATATTTGGGTTTTTTCAGTGCTGAAAAACAGCAGAATACTGAATTTCTCAGAGCTGGCAGCTGCAGTTCTGGGATAAAAGGCTCTTAAATATTTAAGGAACAAAGCAGTGAGTTGCTGCAAAAAAAATACTCCCAGCCTAATACATGAAAGAATGTGTTAATACAGCATTTAATGTATAAAACAGCATTTAATCAGTGTACAAGTGAACAAAGCATTTGGGGCTTTGCAGGAAGTCAAAATCAAACAGGAAAAGCCAAGACAGAGCAGGCACAGAGACTTCCACTCCTGCTGGAGAGAGGAAAGTGTCACCCCATCATTAAGGAACCCTCATGAATCCTGAAAGTTATGAGCACAACTATTTTTATATATAGAAGTTTTAAAAGGTAAATAAATAAACCAGGTCAGGTTTGTCTATGTAAAATTGTTGACATCAATGATGTCTTTCCATATTCTTTATCTGGGCTAAAGAAATACATTCTGTATTTTTCCAGATTTCCTTTGTAGCCTTTGAAAGATTTTTACAGTACTTACGTCTTGATTGAACTGTCCTTTCTTAAAACAAAAGCTTGTATAATTTTCTTACCTTGTACAGTTGGTAAACTTTTATGAGAGAGTTGATACCCTGAGTCTAATGTCAGCTTCCTTTTATTTTGCTGAAGTCTTTTCTAAAAAAAAAACCCAACAAAAAATCAAAAAACAAACCCAAACCAAACCAAACCAAACCAAACCAATGGACTTAAAAGTTAATCATCAACTTGTTAATTTTTCTTCCCAGAAACTAGTAAATAATTAACATAAGAATGGTTAGGAGGCATTGGATTTTGGAGATGTGGGGGGTTTTTTTCTTGTTTTATAGGAAATAATGTTTCCATTTTTGTTTTAAGCATGCTGCTTGCATTGCACACATTTCTTTGCTCTCCTCCTCCCTTTATTTGGAACTGAGAGAAATTTCACAGCAGCCAAATCCTCGAGTTTGCTGAACCTTCCTCAAGTTCAGCTGTTCCATCATGGTTTGTTTTCAGTCTGTGTTGTGTCACCTTCCAGGGAGCACAGCAAGGGCTGCACTGCTTGGAAATGCAAATCTCCTAAAAAAAAAAAAACCCACTGGTTTTAAAAACTGGTGCTGGACTGGAATTGGAATTCCTGAGGAGCACAAGGATGATGGATTCAGTGGGCAGAGGTTGGACCTGATTGATCTCAAAGGTCTTTTCCAGCCTAGAAAATGCTGGGATTCTGTGTTGGTGCACCTGGAGAAGGGAGAGCAGGAATTTCAGACTGAGCTGTGGAGAGCTGATTTCAGTGTGAAAACCAGGAATTCCTCATCAATAAATGGGGAATGCCAGCAGCACCACTGAAAAGCTGTGGATGTAGGATTTACATCCTGCAATCAGGAACATTTAAAATCCAAATTCATTTTGGTTTTGTTTGGTTGGTTTTTTTTTTTTTTTTTTTTTCAGCCCAGCTCCACTTCTGCTCTGTTAAAATTTGGGGTTAATTGTTCATTTGTATCATTGATAACCCTGTGTCCTCCTCCTCCTCCTCACAGATGTGCTCTTCATCCTTAACTGGTTATTTTCCCTTCAGGTTGATGCTCTTCATGGTTCCAAGTTGAACTGAATGGTTTGAAATGGATGTTTCAAGCCAAAGCCCAGTGCTGAGGGGCTTGGGCTGAGCTCTGCTTTCTTCTCCACTGAACTTCCCTTGGACTTTGTGCTCAGCAATGACCCAAAGCCCGGGATCAGGATGGGGCTGTGGGTGCTGCTCCCAGGCCCTGCTCCTGGAGAGCCTCTGGCTGAGGTTCATTAATTAAAGCCTCTGTTAATTAAGGAATGCAGCGATTAATGCCTGAGGCAGAGGTTGCTGTTAGAACTCTCCCCCCTGGTTATGAGCATGACCTCAGAGTTTCCCCTGAGCTCAGAGATGGTTCCACACAAGCAGAATCCTGTTCTCAGTTTCATTTTGATGCTCTTTGTTGGCGGTTGCAAGTTGGAAATTCTTCCCCAGAAAAATCCATAGGAAAGTTTCCAAAGGAATTGTCTCAGGCTCGTGTGTGAAATCCAGCACTGTGTATATTTTCAGGAATGTTGCTTTGTTTTTTTTTTAAATCTTTCCTTATTTTATTTCTTTTATTTTTTTTTTTTTTTGGTGATACTTAGAATTCTGAGACTTGACATTCCATAACCCACTATGTAATGCTCAGCTAGACTTTTAAGAATATTTAATTCTGATTTACCTTTTGTTTATGCTGGTGTTTTATACAATACTTTGTTCATGTTTCAGGCTGCAGCCACTATAACTCGATAAGTCATTGCACTACTAAAGCTATTGAAAATCCTGGAAATCTGCTAACTTTGCTTTCTTTCTCCAAGCCTTCAGTCCCAACAGGAAATCCTTGGGCTTCCCAAAGGGTTCAATGTGCTCTAAAATCCCCACAAACACACAAACCCTACAGATGAGTTTGATACATTTTTTTTGTTTTCCACACAGTATTTTGCACTGTCAGTAATTGTCTCCTCTTATTCCCCTTCCCTGTCTGCAATTCTGGAAAAGCTTATTAAAATATTTTTAAACTTATTGTCTGCATCCAAAATTCCTGGCTTTTTTTTTTTTTTTTTTTTTTTTCTCCAGAGGGGTGGAATATTTCATCTCAGAGGATGGGAGAGCAGTGACTCTGTTACTCTGCACTGAAACAAAACCCACTTTTCTGGATCAACTTCCAACTGTTTCCTTCACTCCCCAGAATGTTTCCCACATCCCTCCTCCCTTCTCGAGGAATATTCAAAGCTGGAAACCCAGAATTCCCAACCTCACCCTGCTGGGGCTGTGAAGAGCCCCCCAAAATCCCTGATTTATCCACCCCCAGCATTCCTGGGAAGAGAGGGATGAGGCAGGAGCAGCTTGGGTTCATTGGTTTATTGGAAGCAAATACAAAAATACAGAGGCACATAAATCCTTTCTGCTCTCATTCCTCACATCCACAGCCTGCCACACATTCAGCTTTTCATCACTAAAATGCTCATTTTCTAAATAGATTCTCTATAGAAAACATTTTTTTTTTAGTCAATTAATAGCATAAAAAATACTGTTAAAGGAATTCTTGGCTTTGCCAGTGTTTAGGATCCAGCAGGATCCCAGCATGGCCAAAAGGAGCTTTAAAAATCCTTCCCTGTTAGGACTGCAAATCTAACCAGTAGATTCAAAAACAAACCCCATTAATAAAAACCCCAAAAAACTCTGACAGAATCAACTTCCTGGCTGTGAACTCAGCACAGCAGAGTGGGAGCACACAGGGGGGAAAAAAGGGAATTTGGGAATGCTGCAGCAAGAGGCAGGAGCAGCTGGGAGGGAGCCCAGCAACACCTGGATACTGGAAACCAGTCCAGGAACCAGTGCAGGGATTTCTGCACAGCAGGGAGGGTTTGTCACCCTCCCTCCCCTGGGACACAGCCAAGCTTTGGCTGGAATTTTGGGAGACAAAATAATCAGGGATTTCTTTTTTACTGTGCTCACAAGAGGAAGGTGCTGAGGGGCTGCTCCAGGACACCCCAACTGCCCCTTGTCACTGCAGTGACCACAAAATCCCACAAAAATAGGGGGAATTGTGGCTCTGGAATTGCTCCAGGAGTGGGATGTTGGAGCTCACTCACTCCACACCTTCCCCAGCACTCCAGGCTGGAGCTGCACCCTCACAGAAATCTCCTTCCCATCCAAAACCTTCCAAAAAACTCCAACAAATGCAGCTTTGCCCAAGAGAAGTCCCAGTTTAAGCAAATATCTCCTAAAAAACCCCACTGTCAGTGTCTGGAGAAGCTGTTAGGGTACAAAAAATCTCTAAACACATTATTTTACTAAAGGGTTTTTTTTATACCAAGCTTAAAACCAATTCTTTTTAAACTGAAAAACTGCTCCTGGAAAGAAGTGCTGGGTCAGACAACCTTTAAAAATCACTGAACACTGCCCAGTGTGTTACAATTCCCATTCTTGTAGTGGGTCACAGACCCAGGGTGATTCACTCCATGGAAAACAAGAGTTATGGGGCTCCCTTTACTTGGCTAAAAAGAAGATTTAAGTCCTTGTGCCTCTTCCAGGGGTGGGAGCTGCAGCCTTTGCAGATTCCCTGGATGTGCTGGGATGACCTTGGCTCTCCTGTGATCCCAGCAGCTTTCCCAAATCCAAGGCTGGACTGAGGAGGCTGCAGTGGCAGGAAAAACCTTGGGAGCCTTGAAAAGCCAGAGGTGAACACAAGGCCCTGATGAACCCAGGAGGGCAAACCCAGCTTGAGAAGTGGGTTAACGGATCAAACAAAGAAAATAAAACAGGAAACAGCTAAAAAATTCAGTCCAGAGAGAGCTCTGAACATTCATCCAGGAGATTTTGGCTCAGCCCAGGAGCAGCTTCCAGGGAACTGGTGCTTGAATCCTCGGAGCCCGTGTGCATTCCCGTCCTTCCCTGGGCATTCCCATCCTTCCAGAGGGAGCAGCTGGGCACAGAGCCAGCCCCAGCCTCTCACCCAGGCTGGGATCAGCAGATCCATGGATCCCAGGGAGCAGATCCAGGCAGGAACAGCCCTGGCACATCCCTGCCAGCAGAACCTGCAGCCCTCTCCCTGCCCTCTGTCCGCGCCCATCTCCGCTGCCGACTCCCAGCTTGATTAGAACCCCGTTAATTCCTCCTGATCACACTTAATTAGGCTCATCCTTTCCCTGTGCAGGCTGGGATGGATCTTCCCAAGGATTTGTGAAGGCAGCAAATCTCAGCTGTGCAAATCAAAGGCATCCCCGTGGCCCCTGGCAGGAGCCCCGGATCCCTCCCCGCGTCCTGCCCGCGATCAAGCGAGCAGGAGGAGGTGTCTTCCCAAAAAAATCAAAAATAAAGCCTCTCCCTGCTCACACCGAGCTCTTCCCTTTAATATCCATCTTGCTGCCAGCATCTGACTCCTTGTTCTTCTGCTCCTCGGTGAAAGTGATGTAGGAATACACCAGGCTTCCAGCAATACTGCAAAGAGATTCAGGGAACACGTTGGGAATGAGCTCCTGGATCAGCCAGGAAAAGCCAGAGCCAGGGCACAAAGATCTGCTGGAAGCATCACTTTCCATGAGAATTCCCAGTTTTCCTCCCTCCTAAACACAGGTATTTTGTTTCATTCCTGCCAAAACGGTTCCCATCCTGCTGAAGGGCAGGAGAGACTCCCACAACACAGCCCAGAAAAGAGAATTTTCCAAAAGCTGAATAATAAGAAATATCATGTGAAAAAAATCCCCAAAAATTCTTCTTTTGCTGCCTTAATTCCAGCAATACTGCAAAGAGATTCAGGGAACACGCTGGGAATGAGCTCAGCTCCTGAACCAGCCAGGAAAAGCCAGAGCCACAGCACAGGGATCTGCTGGAAGCATCAATTTCCATGAGGATTCCCAGTTTTTCTCCTAAACCTAAGTGGTTTTGTTCAATTCCTGCCAAAATGGTTCCCAGCCTAGTGCTGGATCTGTTCCACCCCCAAAGGGATCCTGCTGAAGGGCAGGAGAGACTCCCACAACACAGCCCAGAAAAGAGAATTTTCCAAAAGCTGAATAATAAGAAATATCAGGTGAAAAAAATCCCCAAAAATTCTTCTTTTGCTGCCTTAATTCCAGCAATACTGCAAAGAGATTCAGGGAATGAGCTCAGCTCCTGGATCAGCCAGGGAAAGCCAGAGCCACAGCACAGGAAGCATCAATTTCCATGAGAATTCCCAGTTTTCCTCCTATCTCAGGTGGTTTTTTTAATTCCTGCCTAGTGCTGGATCCATTCCACCCCCAAGGACAGGAGAGACTCCCACAACACAGCCCAGAAAAGAGGCTTTTACCAAAAGCTGAATAATAAGAAATATCAGGTGAAAAAATCCCACAGAATTCTTCTTTTGCTGCCTTAATTCCATGACTCTGCTTGGCAACTCAGGGAAAAGTCAATTTTTCTGCTAAAATATTCCTGTGGATTCTCCTGGCTTTAAAACAAACCAAGACCAACCATAAAAAAAACAATTCCATGGGGTTTTTTTTGGGGGGGAAAAAATCCATTAAATCAGCCAAATCCTTTCAGTTTCACCCCAGTTTTCACTGACAAATCACAAATAAACCACTGCTCTTACCTGATATTTAGACCAATGAAATTCATCCATGTAAAAATATAATCTCCTCCAAAAAACATCCCAATATAGGTTATTAAAATATTCTGCAAAGGAAGAACAAGATGGGAGGAACAAACAGCCTGAGACACAGGAATGTATGGAAAAGGGAATTTATGGAAAAGGGATTTATGGAAAAGGGGAATTTATGGAAAATGGAAATTATAGACAAGGGAATTTATGGAAAAGGGAAATTATAGACAAGGGAATTTATGGAAAAGGGGATTTATGGAAAAGGGGAATTTATGGAAAAGGGGAATTTATGGAAAAGGGGAATTTATGGAAAAGGGAAATTCATGGAAATGGGGAATTTATGGAAAAGGGGATTTATGGAAAAGGGGAATTTATGGAAAAGGGGAATTTATGGAAAAGGGGATTTATGGAAAAGGGGATTTATGGAAAAGGGGATGCAGGAGGTGGAACATGGGGGATGTAATGAGGGGTTAATGGGATTTCTCAAGGGATAATGAGGGTTTTTCTGGGAGCAGGGAATGCCACTCACCTTAATGCAGCCAACTATTGTAGTTGTAAGAGCAGAGTTGTACTGAGTGCAAAGGACCGTGGAATACATCAAAATAAACCTGTGGAGAAGAGCCAACATCAGGGAGAACACCCTGGGAATCACCTCATCCCATGGAAAGTGTCCCTGAATTAATTCAGGGAATGCATGAGGTGAGCTGAAGGTCCCTCCCAGCCCATTCCAGGATTCCATGATCCATTCCCATCCTTTCTCCAGCAGTGTTTATCCCACTTTTTTTAGCTTAAACCTGCACTGGAGGAGGGTTGGGAGATAATTCCCACCCACCACAGCTCTCAGGAATCACAGGACTGAGGATTTATTGTGATTTTTTAATACCAGGGCACCACAATTCCCTGTTTCTGGAATGGAGATAATGATTTCCTTGCTCCCAGCCCAGGAATCACAGCAGTGAGGATTTATTGTGATTTTTAAAATAATACCAGGGCACCACAATTCCCTGTTTCTGGAATGGAGATGATGCTTTCCCTGCTCCCAAGCCCAGCATCCTACCACAACTTTCAGGAATCACAGGAGTGAGGATTTACTGTGATTTTTTTTAATACCAGGGCACCACAATTCCCAGTTTTTGGAATGCAGATGCCTCCCCTGCTCCCAGCCCAGGAATCACAGGATTGAAGATTTATGGTGATTTTCAAAATAATACAAAGGGACCACAATTCCCTGTTTCTGAAAATGGAGATGCTTCCCCTGCTCCCAGCCCAGCATCCCACTACAACTCTCAGGAATCACAGGAGTGAGGATTTACTGTGGTTTTTTTAACAACAGGGCACCACAATTCCCTGTTTCTGGAATGGAGATGATGTTTCCCCTCCTCCTAGTCCAGGAATCACAGGACTGAGGATTTATTGTGGTTTTTTTTTAATACCACACTTCCCTGTCTCTGGAATGGAGATGATGCCTCCCCTGCTCCCAGCCCAGCATCCCAGTCCTTACCCCATCACACAGGACAGCATGAACTGCACGAGGAAGAAGGTGTCTGCCCAGCCCTGGTATTGCATTGCCTGCAGGGAACAGCAGCTTTTAGAGCCTTGGGAAGCACAGAATTCCCAGAAAATTCCCAGAAAAACCCCCCAGCATTGGCTTTCACCTCACAGCAGGAAAAAAAACCAACCCAATTCCAAGCCTGGAATGACATCCCGAGGCTGGGGGTCCCCTCCAGCCTCAGCACTCAGCTCATCCCTCCTGGAAAAAGCAGGGAAGGAGCCTCACAAAGCAGAGGAATCAGAGGAGGCATCTCCCAGCTGGCTCTTAGCCAGGACTGGATCAGTTTGGAATTCACTCCCTGCAAACCACAACACTCAGCCAGCACATCCCAAGAGAGCTGTGACCTCTGGAGCTGCTGCTGATGGAGTGGCTGGAGGCAGAGCCAGAGAAAGACATTTTTTCCTGGGATTTTGGGGTTTTGGGGAGCTTGTGGAGGGCTGGATCTCACAGCCAGGGAGAATCCAAGATCCTGCAGGGCCTGGAGCATCTCCCTGAGGAGAGCTGGGAGCAGAGATTTCACCCAGGAGGTGCCCAGGGACACAACCACGGAGCCAGGGGCACACAGGGACACCCAGGAATGTCCCTTTGGATCTCTGCAGACACCTGGAGAGGTGCAAAAGTTGCTCAGAGGGGTGGGGGAGTCTCCAGGAGTCACCCAGAATCCAAGTGGAATCCTGCAGAGGAGCCACGAGGCAGGAGCAGGAGCTGCTTCCCTCATCCCTTCCCACAGGAACACCAAATTCCAGCCTTGGAAGGACCATCCTGCAGCTCAGCCATTCCCTTTTTCCCCCAGGAATTCCAGGCAGGGCTTTGCTCAGCAGCAGCAGCAGCACACACAAAGCAGGATGTGTTACCTGGGACTCTTCCCAAGCAACCACAAGAATTCCCAGATTCAGGAAAAGGCTCCCAGGCCCTTCCCAAGGGGTTTTTCCTGGAGCTGCCAAGGAGGAGTTTCCTGGCATCAGCCCCAGCACACAGCACATCTTTGTGCAGCCCAGCAGAAAGGAGTTTATTCAGGGCAAAAGCAAATTTAAAAAAAAAACAAAAAGCAATTTCTCTCTCTGGGCTGAACAGAGGCTGCTCACAGCAGCATTTCCCTGCCCAGGCCCAGCTCCTGCTCCTAAATGAGAACTTTTATCCCAAATCCAGCCCCTGGAGCTGCTCTGGAGCCACCTTCACCTGCTGCTAATCCCAGCTGATTATCAGGGGCTGGGAGCTCCTAATGAGGACAAAGGCACCGAGCTCAGGGGACAGGAGGGGCTGCCAGGGCCACCCCAGCGTGGGGGACACCTCCAGCCTCTGGAGGAGGGAACTGACCTGAACCACCTGCACAAAACACGCAGGGAAAGGAATTTGTTGCTGCACATCAGTGAGTGCAACAACAACAACAACA